>SNQJ01S0031455.1:36097-58238 GCA_010110895.2 Picea sitchensis
CATGGGGGATGAGTGACACTTGTAAGACAGAGAATATTAGAGGGTTTTTGATTAAAAACTTTAAAAAAATGTGATTTAGGTCAAAAAGAGGATAAAAGAAAGGGAATGGGGGGAAAGAAGGGGATCTACTATGAGGTATTGTTATGCTGCCAAAATTGCAAACTGGACTGGTTGCTTGTGAGGAGTTGGGGATTTTCTCAGCTGATTGAGTGGTAGCTCAGCCTTGGAGGGGACCTGTGAAGCTTGGTTACTTTATGGACTATGTGTGGCCCCTTTGCAGCTCAGGGGGCTAAGGGGGAAGCAGATTACCCCTAGTGTTTGGCTGGGAGGTACCAGTGTAGTCTCTACGGTCGGCAAGGAACAAGGCAACGGAGTGGCACAGAGCACAGGAGTCATTGCGGCAAGCAACAAGGAAACGATATGCTCATGTACTTAGTAGAGTAGAATTCTTAGTTATTTACTATTGAGATTATGATTGTATTGTAGTAAAATGTCATTTCTCATCCTTTAAACTCTGCAAGAAAAAAAAAGGGGGTATTCGCTGAAGGTTTTTGTTTTTATACTTAGTGCAGTTTAGGGTTCCGGTAAATTTGTTTTGGGTTTATGGTTATTTCATTTTTCTTATATTTGGTACAGTTTTAGGGTTCTGGTAAATTTGTTTAGGGTTTATGTTATTTCATTTTTACTATTCCGTGGGCATTTTGCCCTTGCTGTGAGCGTTTCTACATTGTCGAATGTTGGGGTGTGTCTTCTTACCGATTGGTAGCGGTGGTACCTTGGTAGTTTATTCCTTTATTGTACATTTGTTTGCTCATAGTCACCTAGTTCATATACATTTGTGGCTGCCGAGTCCCATTCACCCAACTAATGATTCGAATTTCAATTTTTACTGTGTTGAGTTTTTAATACGGTCTGATTTGTTTTACTGTTTTTAGAGTCCTTTTATTGATTTACGTGGTGGACTATTGTTCACCTTCTTGACTAACTGTTTGTGGATTGATTGCATGGAGTTCCATCTCCTGACCGCCTCCTTACCATGTGTCCATGGATCGTGCAATGTCTGCGACGTGTTGTTAATCTCCTGGATTTGTATGCCCTCGGGTTACTGTGCCTGTCGCGGCATGTTTTTCCATTTTATATTGCATAGAATAGTTGGATTCTGATTTTTATGCCCCAAGGTTGTTGTGAGTGAACTGTGCCTACTTCCGTGTGTCTTTTCATATACATTGGGTTATATTGCATTGTTCCTTTTTATATTGCAAGTGCATATGAATAGTTCAAATTTATATTGTATAGAACAGTTAGATTTTATTTACGATAGTTTAATTTTTATTTTTATTCTTATAACGTTTTTTAAATACACTTGGATATTTTTGAAATAATTTGTTTCAGGTATTGAATTTAACTTTCTTTATGATTACATGTAATGTATTCCATATGTTATCATTTGAGCTAAATAAAAACTTAAAATTATGTGTGGATTACAGTTGTCATATGTTAATTAAAATCATGTCAACGGGGCGTACATCAACCCATTTATTAATGTGGATGTGCTAGTATTATTTATTGTTAGTCCTGGAAGTGACTTGTTGGAAGATTGGTTGTTGTCATTGATGTCAACCCTAGTCATGGGTTTTGGACCGCAAGATTGATGAAGGTATTTGGACATGAAGGAAAATGCACATGCAGATACAACACCCATGGATGGATAGTATACATCATGTTATTTTTAAAATTATGTGTGGATTACAGTTGTCATATGTTAATTAAAATCATGTCAACGGGGCGTACATCAACCCATTTATTAATGTGGATGTGCTAGTATTATTTATTGTTAGTCCTGGAAGTGACTTGTTGAAAGATTGTTGTTGTCATTGATGTCAACCCTAGTCATGGGGTTTTGGACCCAAGATTGATGAAGGTATTTGGACATGGCTGAAAATGCACATGCGTATACAACACCCATGATACGATAGTACATCATGTTATTTCTGTGTGAACGGCCATGTGGATCCCTCATGGTTGAGGAGAAATGAATTTTGAATATGACAAAGTGAATTGTACATGTAGGCCCTCAAAGATAACAGCACTCATGTAAATAAGAAAGTGCCCAAAGCCACCCAATGTTAAAAGGAAGCGACATAAATGGTATAAATAAACATCATTATACATTCATTTGATACAATTCGAATTTCAGAGGGAAGAAGAAGTAAAAGAAGGCCTAGATTTCAAGTGGGAGGATGAAGCCTTTGGTGATGTGTTCTAAGGTATGTTGCTCTGTATCATCTTACCATTTTTTCTATAATTTTTTTTCATAATGATTCAGATGGTGAAATATCTATGGTATTGAGAAGACATATCAAGGTATCGCCTGGTAAAAATTTCCATCTCTTGATTCGCTTATAATTATGGAGATACACTCAGGAATATAGGGTTTGTGACCGGTCCCGAAACTAGTCAATAAACAAAGTGTTCCTAAACAGTCATAACTTTTCATACGCATCTAAATGCAGTGGGACCAATTCCATTGGAAAGAGCACGGACTTTATTTTCTTGTGTGAAAGTTTGAGAATCAGATGTTAAATATTGAGCTGTGGGGCATGTGCCATAGAAGTTGGCCTGAACACAAGAATTGAATAAAAGTTTTATTATCGGCCATATTCTTGGGTGGAAGGAAGGAGGAAGGATAGAGAGTTCAAATATCTCTTGACATTGGAGGATTGTACTTCCTTGGAGGTTTATCCCTCCCTTACATTTGAAAGCAGTAGCTACCTTTGGAAGTCATTGCTTCACTTGAACAATAACTATTGATTACTCTCATATATTGTGCATGAGGTATTGTGGTGTATTGGTGTAACTCATTGTCTATTTCTCATTGGATATAATTCCTTTGAATGGTTTAAGTATAAGCTGGAAAAGGTTTTAAATTGTACTGATAATTGATTCACCCCTATCAACACTGCTGAGCCCCTTTAACTAATCGAAAGGAAAATCCCCGGAAAGTAAATGGATGACCATGAGCACATTTCAAATGGGATTCAAAAATTGAAATTATGCATACTAGAGGATAGAGGAAAACTTACCTAACAGCTTTGGGAGTAGACATTTGGTACTCAGCTCAATGGCTATGTAATCCCAACAATGCTCCAACCCATCCATGTCGAGAAGAATCTTATGAGTTGTAATTCAAACTCAAGACATATATAGTATCATTGGAAGCAACCATTGCTAGCAAGGTGATGGGATGAAACACTGCTAAAAAGGTATGAGACAAACTCAAGAATATCTAATGGCAGATCCAAAAGTTGCTGCGTCAAGCTTCAAAGACATAGAGAAGAATTTGAAACTTGAAGATGAATGAAAAGGAAGATATTGCAACATATCTTCTTAGAGTTGATGAAGTTGTTAATGCTATCGAGGATTAGGTGAAGAGCTCGGGATGAACTGCTGTTTGTACAAAAAGTTTTGAGATCACTCTCTTAAAGTATGATGCCAAGGTCTCCGCCACTGAAGAAACTAGGACTTGACCAAAATGACAATGGATGAATTACATGGGACTCTCTTATGGCATATGAAAGAAAAACAATGAAGTAGCCTTTAAAGCCAAAGAAGACAAAAAGACAAGGATAATGACCTTGATAAAGAAATATCACCGCATAAGAAGGTTCTAAAAGCAGCGAATATGCAAAGGTAAGTCTCCTCTCATGCTTTAATTGTGGTAGAATAGGATATATTGTTGAAAACCGGC
Organism: Picea sitchensis; assembly: GCA_010110895.2. Lineage (NCBI taxonomy): Eukaryota > Viridiplantae > Streptophyta > Pinopsida > Pinales > Pinaceae > Picea > Picea sitchensis. Next base: position 39,846 of record SNQJ01S0031455.1, read on the forward strand.
ATTTATAAAAAGAGAAGTCTCTAAATAATAAAAAGAGATTCTACTACAAGGATGATGAAATATCCTCAGATGAGATTGATGAAGAAGATAATGGAGGAGAAGTCCCTCTTCATAACCCAAGAAACCAAGGATGATGATCAAGAATTTAAAGAAGAAGAAATCATTTGTGAAAGATTTAGAGGATGAAGAAACCAACTTTGATTCCCTTTCTTTCGGGATACAAAAAATATTAAATGCGGTGAGAGTGGAACAAGAAGCATGAGAATATCGAGAAATTCAATCATGTTGAAACCGAAAATAGCAAGCTTAGAAACAAATACATAATACTAAAAGGTGAATTGAGTAGTTGTGAATTGAAGAGAATTACAAACTGAAAAGACCATTAATAGCTTCAAGGAACAATTAGAAGATTATGAGAAATTGAGCGTAATTGGATCACACAAAAGGGGAGCTACTATTGACAACAAAAGGTTGAAGAAGTGAAAAAGTAAAAATTAGATGAGATCCTTAGCACCAAAGATCTCCAAATGACAAGATGTGACTAGGATACAATGACAAATTGAAATATCAAAAACAAGAGAAGGAAGTTGAAAATGATGAAACCAACACCAAAAAAAGTTGAACAACAAGATAGAAAAAAAAAAGAATCTTAAGGAATGAGACATCAAGAAGATCCTTCCCATCATGTATGAAAGAAATCACAGCTTTAGCTGAAACTACAAAAAGAATAGATCATGAACCCATATGGACCATACCACAAAGAATCCCACTCCTAATCTAAGGTATTAAAATTTCTTCTTGGTCATTGTTATAATTGAAAAAATTTTGGACATAAGCAATTAATTTAATCAATGAAAGGAACAAATACGCAAGAAACATGAATGGTAAAAACAAAAGATATGGAAATAATCGTGGATTTGCAACAAAAGTTATAATTCATTTTACCCGCTAATTACGTACTATTGTATGCTACAAAATGCAATTATCTTGGTCACAAGCACAAGCAATCTAGATTGCAGATATATGAATGAAGATAATCCTATGCAAACTTGGGCGATGGAGAAGGAAAAGAGGTTCCACTACTAAATGAAGATTGTCAATGTGCATTGACCATCAAAATGTAAAGGAGAAGATGAATGGTACATAGACAAGGGATGTTCTTCACATGACTGGGATCAAGACAAATTCATCACTTGAAGAGAAAGGGCATGGTATTAAGCGTTTTGAGATGACTCATCTACCAAAATACTTGGAGAAGGTGTAGTAGAGCTTGGAAGAAAAAAATGTAAAAAGCAAAGAATGTTCTATTGGTTGAAGACTTGAATCAATTCACTAGCTGCTAGTAAAAGTGCATCAAGGATACACTCTTACGCTTTGATTCTCGAAATGTAAAATCAGAGAAAAATAACTCAGAAGATTGGTTGCAACTGCAATAAGAAGACCTAACAACATATACATCCTAGACATGAAGAAGAGAGAAGATGTAAGCTACACAAAAGGATTCTAAGGAAGAAAATGTCCCAAAGACCAAAAATATGATGTATTATTGAGTGCCATATGTTCGTGGGGAGAAGCCCAAAGAAGAAGGTTACCTTTTTTCCATTAAACCCAGGGGGAACAACCCTAACCTTAGCCATTGATGTCAAAGGGGAGATAAATTGGGATCATGATGATAGGGAAGCAATATGTTTCCATCAATGACAAGGGGAGATTGTTGGAAGATTGCTGTTGTCATTGATGTCAACCATAGTCATGGGTTTTGGACCTAATATTGATGAAGGTATTTGGACATTAGCTAAATGCACATGTAGATACAACACCCATGGATGGATAGTATACATCACATGCCATTCAAAGGGTATGTATAATTACATGGATCCTCACATGGTTGAGGAGAAATGAATTTTGAAGATAACAAAGTGAATAGAAAAAGGAAATACATGTAGGCCCCGAAGATAACTAAAGAAAAGAATCACAAAATAAGAAAGCGTTAGGGTCATCCCTAATGTTAAAAAAGAAGTGACATAAATGGTATAAATGTCATCAATACATTCATTTGATACAAGCTTTAAATTTCAGAGGAAAGAAGAAGTAAAAGAATGATTTCAAGGGAGGATGAAGTCTTTGGTGATGTGTTCTAAGGTATATATTTTCTAGGTCATCTACCATTTTTTCTATAACCATTTTTATAGAACGATTCAGATGGTGAAATCGCTATGGTATTGAGAATACATATCAAGGTACTTCGTAAAAATTTCAGCTCTTGATTCGCTATAATTATGGGAGATACACTGTGGAATATAGGGTTTGTGACCAAATTCAAACTAGTCAATAAACAAGTGTTCCGGGTGTAAAACAGTCATAACTTTTCATACAGACTCAAATGTAGTGGGAACACTTCCATTGGAAAGAGTAATGGACTGTAGTTTCTTGTATGTGATTTTTAGAATCATATGTTATATATTGAGCTGGGCATGTCAGACAAGCTAGGTCTTTTGAACAGACCAAAACTGAATAAAGTTTTATTATCTCTCATATATTCTGGGTGGAAGCTGAAGGGGAAAGGATAGAGAGTTCAAATCTCTCTCTGATATTGAGATTGTATCTTCCTGGAGCCTTATCCCTCCCTGGCTATTTGAATCAGAGTTTCACCTTTGGAAGTCATTACTCTTGAAAACAAAAACTATTGATTATTTCTGTTACATTGTGCATGGTGTATTGTGGTATTGGTGTCCACACTACTGGATATAATTGAATGGTTTACATACAATTTAAAAAGCTTTTTAATGGTACTTGGATAATCGATTCACCCCCAAGATCAACACATGACTTATCATCAATTGAAATTGTTAATTCCGCGAAACCCGATATGGAGGGATATCATGCTACCTAACCTTACTTGTGTCCCCATCATGAATTTTGTGAGGGGATGACTCGATTTTCATTCGAACTTATTACCGCTTCCTCCAACTTATTGAACTTCGCTCTGGTAACTTTATGGTCTATCAGTCTTCATTAATTGGACAATTGAAACTCCATCTATATTTTAGGGACATCAACTGCTATTTGAATATGTTGATGATGGATGAACCCCTTACGGATAACTACTAACGCTCCACTAGTTTACAAAATTTAAGGAAGGAAACTAATTATAGCCTTGTATGAGTGTCAGGTTTTATAGTAAGCCATTGATATTATGACAACTGACTGAATTGGTAATTAGTCCCTTATGGTCACCTCGTAGAATCCAAGTGATGAGGCCTTATGACCGAGTTTCCCTTACCCGGAGTCCTTACCTCTACCTGGCAGTAAATGGTTTTAAATGTCTCGTTTTGCTTAAATTATCTAACGCCCCGTTATTGGCTTATAATTAATTACCAGGAGGTAATGTTATTAAATGCCTGGATATTGTGTTAGGTTAAACGCCTTGAGGCATCATTGATTATTAAAGGTAATATGTTAGTCAAGATTGTTGTTTTTCCATCGAATATATGTATTAGTCGGAGCAGGAAACAAGAGATACAAAATGCAAATATAAAATGTAATATTAAAACACAATATTGTTATTGTTTTATGGAGAGAGTATTACTGAAATGAATTTTACGTTATTTCGTTCGACAAATTATAAACTCAGAAGTTGAGGAAATGCCATATTAAAATGTAGTATTAATATTGTTTGTGGAGAGTTTTACTGTAATGTGGTTTGATGTGATTATAAATGGCAATATAAAATGATAGTATTAAAATGCATCCTTTCACCATATTTGTTTCAGCTACAATTCTATTCATTGTTGAAATTATCGATATCTTGTATTATAAAAAATTATAGATATCTTATAATGTCAAGACAACCTTGAGCAAAAGGGTAAATCTATGTTTTAACGTACTTATAATTATTACTACTGGTTTATATTGTACCTTATTATTATCCCTCATTACATTGATATCTAGTATATAGAGATATATTAGAATTGTTATATTGAGACATGGTTGTGACATTGGATTGTAAATAATTTCAAGATGGAACCAAATTCTTAATTTAATTCCTTAAGGGAACAATGTCAACTTCAGTCCTTAGTTTTACTTATTTACGAATGCATTTTTCTCCTTCTTAAACAAAAATCCCATTTAACCTTATCCTTTTATTTGTTATCAAGATATTTTATTAATTTAGAGGATATCCCATAAGAAAAAGAGAGGTTGTGTCATAATGATTTTAGATTTAAGTTATGATTATGAAAATATATCATTATCAATATATATCATTAGGATGTTTTATTAATTTAGATGATATCTCAAGAAAAGAGAGCGGTTGTGTCATAATGATTTTAAGTAATGCTTATATAATTGGTTTCCATTATGGAGTTGGCAATAAATACGTTCAGGGGTGGGTTACCTTGTTGATATTGCAGGTGGTCAGATGTGTGATTGCCTTGTTGTTAAGTAAGGTGCTAGTATTCCAATATTTAGATGGTTGAATGATGATTATCTGCACGCAGTAACGATCCCCATCCAATGATTATTCAACATGCTAGTGAGGTTAATGAATGATGGATCCCAATGTCTTCTTGCATTATAGATTTATTATTGATAATTGGAATAAAAACCCTTGCACCAGGTACAGAGAATGATTGATTTAAATGCACCAATAAATTTTGATGATGATGGATTGATTTAGGACTAGATTATTACTGGCATGGGTTAATTTCAGTAAAGATAATGTATGATGGTTAACACTAAGAAGTACTCTGACCCTTGGCTAAATGGAATGTGGAGGATAGAACGAATCTTAGTTAATCATTAATGTTGGTAGATTTAGCATTTTGGTATTGATGGTGTCAAAGTGACGTAAACATCTCTATGTTCTTCTATCACTTGCCACCGACCTTAAATGTTAAAATCGATGGGAACCTAAGCTCGGAAAGCATTGCTTATGTCTTGGAGGTCCTTAACCATTGCGGTGGTAGGACGTACAGTTAAGTTCTACTGGCGTCAGGTGGATTGTCGCTATGCATGCAGCCATTTTGTCACGCATCCTTGTCAGCCCTTTTATGTTCATCATGGTTGCATCTTGTTAGTCGCCGAGTGGCGACGTAGAGTCATCACGCAGGTCCGCTTTCCTTTCTACATCACAAGACACATTTAAAACAAAAAAAAAAATCTTTATTCGAGCATTGATTTGTTGTCATAACAAGGAGGGTCGCTAACCGAACCCTCGCATCAGAATACCTTCTCATACCTTAGAAGAACATAACTTTCAGGACTTCGCCTAAAATGTCCTTTGTATTAACCATGAAACCATCATTATGTTGGAATGTTTTCAGGATCACGTTCACTTATCCATAAACGATACCATTTGACCTCAAATAGAATTCATTATCTTGAAGGATTTGAAGTCACACCGATTATATCATCCAAATAGCATTCATAAATATCTATTTTTTGTTAGTATTGGATGTTTGTCACTTCTAGAAGAAACATTGTGACTTGAAACACTGCAGCTTATCCTTGAATCTGTGTTTTTCTTCATGTCATCCATGCTTTGACATGAAATTTTCAACTATTATACCACATAGCTTTGTGGTGCTTCAATTGCAATATTCCCAACAAGTACAAAATAGATTAATAATCAGTAAACACATTTAAACTTAATAAATATTAAAAATAATACATTAACATTTTGTATAATAACAAAAATTGTGGGTAAAATTTTATATGCTTACCCGTTTATCTTTTAAACCATATGCTAAATCAATCTCCCACTGCGTAATATTGTGATCTTCATACGATGAGCTCTTTTAATTAATTTAGCCACCCCTTCCCATGATAACCTACCATCATATTGTTCACATTGTTCTATCCATAGCTTCATCCAATCAAGGTTGTTAGCAATGTATAAATGCAATGCATCCCACACTTGACCAACCTAAAAAAAATACAAATTAGTATGAATAATGAATAATAATAATTAATAGAGGTATAATATAAATTGAAGAGATATAATATAACAAAAAATATAATACCTTTCACTTTCCTTATTTTACTGTTCTGGCTCAAGACTCACCAGATATTTTGATGTTAATACACCCAAATGTAATGTATTAATGACTTTTCCTCCCCTAAATCGAAGATAATCACTAATATAAACTAACGCTTGATATACCATATATACCCTCCACCATAGAACCCTTCTGATGTTTTTGTTCAACTAAACTTTCATCGACTTCATGTCTCCACCATCCACACGACTTCGTATAAAATGTGTCCACAACTAACTTCCTCAACCTAGTGTATGAGGTAGTGTTATTGGCGCATTGAAAATGATGGAGGTAGATACTTTGCATTTCAATAATATTAAATGAGGAATTTAGCTCTTCCAATATTTAATATCTTCCCTTATGGATTTCTTTAGATGAAAACTACCTACACATGTTATGAGAACAAAATAGGTTACAACAAAGACGATATTGTATACATGAATATTACAATTAAAACACACGTCATCAACAACTTCTACAACAATTATTAGACATAACACACATGTAATTCATCCATCGTTATTTGCCTCATGTATTTTCCTTCCAAGGTCATATATAACTTATTTTATGTTGTTGTCAGTTGTCGTGAAAAGATAGAGGTAGCACATAATCGTATCAGCAATGGCACATTAATAAATTTTCAATTTCCTATTAACAATATATTTACAAAATTTAAAAATATTACATCGATTCTTACCAATAAATAAGAAATATGAAAAATAAATTGCCTTGATGAAGGTATGCCAGTCATGAGTTTTTAACCCACCAAATTCACCTTTCTTTGTTAATATATTCTTGATGTCTGAAGAAAATCCTGTTGGAAATCTAATTTTTTGAATGATCTCTTTTACAACATTGCTTTAATCTTCTTTAAATAACCATGGGAGGCTATTTCGATCGACTCCATTAGTCCTATTTAAATCAATAATATTTAGCATTGCATGATTGGCTTCTTGAATGTCACTACAAATTTTAGAAAAAAGTTCTTTCTCATGCCTTCCATCTAAGATTCTCCACAACATTTATGTTATGTTCTTCCTGATATGCATTGTGTCGAACAAATGAGTTACTTCTAGTTGCTCATAGTAGGGCAACCTATTGAATTGTTTGGGGAAACTTTTCATTCCTCGTGGAAGAAGATCAATGCCTTGACGACCAACTATATGTTACATAAATTAAATTAACAAAAAAATTGTTAGATTATACACAGTAGACAAGAGAATTCAGCACAATTAAAAAATGTAATATATTTCATACAATGATGAAGATTGACTTACATTGATGATTTCATCTGTTATATTCCAACTTCCATAGTTATGGTGTCATTCTTCATGGTTTTGTCCCACTCTCCTCTTTCCCATTGAAAATATGTTTATCATTATTTCGATACCTATAGTTCTTAGGAGAAAGTGCCTATATTCATCAAACACCTCCTTTCCTAAACTTCTTGAACAATGAGATCTCATCCTAGGACCACAAAGTGGACATGAAAATTTACGCTTGCTTGAAGACCTAGAAGATATGCATCAATGGAAGCATTAGTTATATAATAAGAAATTATTTAAAAAACAAACATTATAATATCATCAAAATCTAACTTATTTAAGTGCAATAGTGTGTTACATACCACAAAAATGTGTTAGTCCTGGTGCATCATGAATTGTCCATGTAAGAATCCCATGGAATTGAAATATTTTCTACAATAGGGATCATGGTCGATCCTCTAAAGGTTGAGGCAATAGTTCAATTGCATCCCTCACGCACAGTCCCTCATCTTTAGAGTTTACAGGGAAACGATAATTTTCTTTGGTGTTTTATCGCAAACTATGTCGAGATCACCAAAGGGTTTATGTGTTTATTGAAGAAGGGAGTTCATGTCTATTGGGACAAATCTACTCAATGCTCTTTCGAAGCATTGCAATGGGCCCTCACATCTATCCCTCTACTTTGGCCTCCCAATTATAATAAATATTTATTATTGTATTTGGCCGTGGTAGAGTCGACCATCAGTATGGTCTTGGTTCAAGAGGATGATTTTCTTGAAGAACACATCATTTATTACCTTATACAAGGCCTGGTTGGACAAGAATTCAATTAATCCCACGTTGAAAAACTAGTGTTGGTGACAACACATGTTGTCCAGTGGTTTCGTCACTATATCTTGTTTTGCAAGACCACCGTCATTGTCATTGTGAATCCATTCCAATACATGTTGACATGACATGTAATTGGTGAAAAGATCAGTAGATGGATTTTTATCCTCTGGGAATATGACTTGGATTTTGTGTTTGCAAAATCTAAAATGTCACTGGTCTTTTCCAAAATTATCTCGGAACTTCCGATTGAATCATGTGATGTTACACTCGAAGAATCACTGATTAAAGGAGATATTTTTTTAATTTCATCTTTAGACCCCTGGTATGGAGATATACTAGTCTATATCTATAATTTGAATTTCCCCACCTCTTCTTTTCATGATGAGCGTCGATGTATATGCCATCAGGGAAAAATCTATCTCATACTTGAAGACACTTTGTATTATGGAGGTGTAGATTTCATCCTTCATCGGTGTCTTATTCATGAATAAGAGGAACTTGTGCTTAACAAATGACACACTGGAGCATGTGGTGGTAATTTGTTTGGGTTGGAAACAACCCAAAATATTCTACAAGTCAGTTACTGTTGGCCGACGTTAATCAAAGATTGTGTTGAATCGGTCAAGAATTGCCATCCGTGTCAGATCTTCTCTCGGAAGATGAGGGCACACCCTGCTCCCATGTTTCCTGTCATTACTTTTAACGAGATCACCAAGTGAAGGATTGATTACACTACATGCCACCCTCCTTCATCCAAGGGGCACCATTATATCATTGTAGCAGTAGACTACTTTACAAAGTGGGTCAAATCTATGCCAACATTCAAAGATGATGGTGAAACAACAACTCTCTTTTTATTTAAACAGATAATAGCAAGGTTTGGCATCCCGAAAGAGATTTTCATTAACAATGGCAGTCACTTTCAGAACAAAATGATGTATGAATTAACATCAAATCTTGGGTTGAGGAAAGAACACTCATAAAATTATTATCCACAAGCGAATGGTCAGATGGAAGCTGTGAATAAGTCTCTTAAGACCATTCTACAATGAACGATCAATTCAACCAAGTCAAATTGGAATTGGATGTTTTTCTCGGCATTGTGGGCCTACCGAATGTCTGTAAAGACTTCCACTTGTTTCTCACCTTTTCAACTCATTTACAGGTTGGAAGCAATCTTGCGAATAGAATGCCAGATCCCATATCTTAAGTTGGAAGTAGAGTTATTTCTAGACACTTCATCGCTTGAGAAACACTAATTACATCTTGAGCAACTCGATGAGAAATGATGTGATGAAACATTTCCTAACAAGGCTCACAAGAAAAGAGTCAAGTGTCAGTATGATCAATTTGTTTGTCCTCAGATTTTCTCTGAAGGTGACCTTGTCCCGATCTATGACCAAGACAAGGATCCCATGGGGGTAGGAAAGTTAAAACCCATGTGGTTCAGACCATTCATCGTGAAGGAGGTATTAAATAAGGGTGATTATCGTCTGGTTGATTTTTAAGGAAACACTTCAGTGGAGACTAGAGATGGGATCTATATTAAGAAGTATTTCTCATAGGTGGGTCACCTTGGGTGACTTCTTGTATATATGTATAGTTCTTATATAGTTTTGTTTTGTCTTTTTTTTTATGGATGTGTTGTTTTGATGTCATTTTTTTCACTGTGGCGGATGTCAAGTGAATCAAATGTGTTTGTTGGGTTCGATGATGGAGCTATCTGACACAATTACAGTCTTGCTTCCGTAGCTTGGATAATATTTACACCTCAAGGCCAGTTGCTATCTTTTGGAGGTATCTATTTAGGTGACTCCACAAACAATGTCATTGAATATAGTGCAGTAATAGAGTTTCTTCGTGACACCTTGTTGCATGGTATCTATTACCTCTGGGTCTACTTAGATGCACAATTGGTTGTGTCCCAGTAAAATGGGGTTTACCACGCTTATGATCCTACTCTAAATCGATGATTCCTTAGGGTACATCTCTTAGAACATTTTTTTTATTACATTATGTATATCCATGTTCCTAGGATATTGAATCAAATGACAGATACTCTTTCTAATCAAGTATTAAATTGGCATACTGCACACACGAAAGAAAAATCACACACATACACATGTAAATACATTTGTAAATAAATGTAATCCATAAGACATTAAAGATGTAAATATGCATATATATATCAAAAGTCTCAGAGTACGTAGATGGGCACGTGCACCTCAAAAAATAATAAGTCTGGTATATAACACTGGGATTATGCCCTCAAAAATATAAAAATGAGTACCATCAACACATAAGTGATCCACCCTAAACTAAATATGAGGCCTATTGGCCTTGCAATAGTGAAATACAACATTTTCTAAACACTGAAAAAGTTGGACCCAGGTCCATGGAACCCCAACAACATGAGGCTGCAAAGATGGCGAAAGATCCTTGATCTCAGCAATGGGCACAGTATGGGTGAGTGCATTCAGGTTCCTCTCCACTCGTCTCAATATCCTCTCATCCTCTTCGACTGGAGGTCCCCCTGCTACTGCTGTTGGTTTGACAACCACTGCTGGGACTTCCTCTGGTTGAGGATGGCACCTTCATGAAAAATTGGTTGGACGCACTGGTCCCACATATATACATAAACACATACATAGTTCTTAGATACTCTGATTCCCATAAAAAATGGTATATATAAAAAGAAACAACAAATTAAATAAAATTAAAAATGGACGTACCTATCTCTCCTCGCTCTGCTCTGGGAGGTACGGGCATGTCAGTATCCCTAAACAAGTTGATCCCACCATAGGAGTAGTTATTTATAGCCAAAATATTCCGAGACCAATAGTCAAAGAACGTATCATCGAAGGCCTTGATGGTCCTCCCTCCCCCCTGTTGTGGCAACAAATTTTCCCATTTGCACACTGCTACGAAGGAGGCCACGTGCCCCCATATCGGCTCTCATGGACTAAGACTGGGTACCCTTTCAAAGAAGAAAGAGAATATAATAGTATTGAACCCAAAGTTATTGTTGTTCCTCCAACGAAACTATGTGAGCTATATCTTCATGGACTCTAGAATGGTTGTGCTCCAGTGGAAAACTCATGCATTCAAGCATTGTAATGCACAATACATGTGCACCAGTGAGGCCTGATGTAAGGTTGTGGATCTAGTAATCTACCCGATAAGTAAAACTATCACTTTTAGTGATATGTTGGTAATTTTGTGGATTAGTACCTAGGAACCCGCTTTATTTGTTCCGATCTCGTAGTGTTTCCCATTCAACTCGGCAATGTTGTGAGGCCCACGGGAAAAGCATGAAGGTTGACTAGTTCCCCTCTCCTTGAGAGGCTAGTCAAAAAATAAATATCCTCAGTTGTTTGAGTCAAAAATTGTCCCTTGAGCATAAATGCATCTGCATCTGGGTGCCAGTAATCCACCAAAGCATTCAACAGCCTGGGTTGTTCCCTCGTGAGTGGACACTGGCAGAATTTTCACAACCCACATTGTTTTAATGCGATGAAAGCATAAGGCTATTACTCGATCAAAGAATCAATGTCCTCATGCTCCCTCTCTCTCCAGTGGATTTACATTCTGCAAAATGACAAGTTCAAAGGAGAGTTAATTATTGCATTTTTTTTTCATATATTTGAGGGAGTATGAGGGTTGTATTCGACACAATCGCATATGCATGCACGCATATTGTTTTCTTCCCATGGGCATACACGGGTTGTCTTAGGACAACTTGTGTACACATAGGGCTGACCTTTTTAAAGGTGTGCACCCCCAAAAAAACTAAAACTAATACAAAAGGAAATTATGGAAAAGAAAGAGGATCTAGTTTGTACTTACTTGGCCCAAGCAGAAGTTTGTTTTGTCCACTAAAGATCCTAGAATCAACTTCTTTAACAAAGGGGTGTTTTTGACGTTTTTGTCAATTTTCAATTTTCAATGGTGATAATGAGCTGCCAACTTCTATTTATAGATGTTTTTGGCCCTTTTTGTCATTTTTTGGACCCTTTTTGTCGTTTTTTCTAGACTCAAAATCATTTAACATGGTTCTTTAGTTTCTCATTGGATGTTACGATACACTCTACTTTTGGTTTGGAAAAAAATTTGGGATATGGGACACTTTTTAGGTCTTTTGGTAAAAAGTCATTTTTCCAACTTTGTGCATTTAAGTTAGGATTCAAACTCCAATTGTTGCAACTCATTGTCTTTTTATCTTTTCCATAGGATCGATCCCACCGAATTGTGACATGGAACTGTCATTGCTTCTTTATAAGTGTTGTAATTTAGTGGTAGAGCCTACATTAACATGGATTCACTAGGTAGATCCTGGTTACATTTTTGGTGTCCATAACATTGTTAATGACTTTAGGCTAGAGAGTACTTTCAGTCTTGTCTTGATTACAAGTTTGAGCCTTCACATGTATGATATGTCACTAATCTTGGCCTCACCCTTGGGACTCCCAAAAAATGGGTCTTCTTTTAAGCCCTTTTTAGACCCTCTAAACATGAAAATATTGTCGAGCGATCTTGTTTCCCTTCATGCTCATCAAACTCAAGTTTGAATGCGCATTTGTCTAGTGGTGGTTTACCCCTTTTTTAGTCTGGATGGTCAATTATACTAACAAAGGCATACTCTAGGATCTTCAGTTTGCTAGAAGAGTATTCTCAAGTATATGTTTAACCCTTTTTTGGGACCGAGGGACTAAGTTTACAAAAAAGGACCCCCCATGAAGTCGATAGTTAAGCTCTTTTCAGACTCCCTAAAATTGAGAAGATTGTTTAGTGAGCTTGTTTCTTCACACTCGTTAAAATGGTCAAGAAGAACATCCTTTATGGAGTCCATAGTTAATCTCTTTTCGGACTCCTTAAAAGTGAAAAGATTGTTGAGTGACCTTGTTCTTTCACACTCGTTAATTGGTTCAAAAACAAATCTACTGGCATGAGTTTACCCCTTTTTTCAACATGTTGATTAAGGAGGAAAAAGCTACACCTCAAGAGATTTGTCTCACTGGGATATTTCTCCTAAGTAAGTTTTACTTTTTCGGGCTAAGGAGACTAAATGTAGAAAAAGACAACGAGTCCATAGTTAAGATCTTTTCAGACTCCTTAAAATTGAAAAGATTGCCGAGTGATATTGTCTTTGTCACACTCGTTAAAATGGTTTTGAATAGACGTATTTTTTATTCTAGTTTATCCCTTTTTTGAGTCGACTAGTCTATCTTCGAAAAAGGTACCCCAGTGAAGTCTTATTTTATTCTTTTTCAGACCCTCTAAAAATGAAAAACCACCGAGCTTACCTTCTCCGGGCTCGTAAAAAATTACATTGAAGGGTTTTTCATCGTGTCTTGCTAATCATAGTTGCATATTTTCATCCTTGGCCTAATGCAAAGTCGATGTTGCTTTCAGCTAAACCTTTGAAACATACCTTATATGCAAGCCTTGTAGCACTTTCCCTCTGCGATCTGACACCTTGACCCATGGAGGAATTTTCCCGAGTGTCATTTTCCTACACATGTCTCCTTGCTATGAGAATTAGTGTGTTCCTTGCAATTAGAACTAGTATGATTGTGAAACTCTTTCCTCCTTTGTAACGTAGAATTCTTTTATTCTTTTTTAGGTTCTTCAAAATATTGAGAAATACAAAAGAATAAAATATACCCCAAAAAGAGGATGAGAAAAGTATTTTCTTTTTATGGAAGCATAATGAGTCGCCTTTGACAAAGCACATCCTTCCATTTTTTCATCAAGCTTTTGGATTCAATATGACCTTAAGAAGTTGTTCTAGTAACATAAATATTTTTCCTCCTCTATTTGGTTATTATTCAAATGGTTATTATTCAAAACACGTAGAGAGTTTGCCTTGCCTCCTGCATCATGAACTTATGTCAATGTCATGCCGCCTGAGTCTGATCATCAGTCATGCTATTGTCCAAGGAATTTGTACCCAACTTGAGTCTGCCTTTCTGCAGTTTGTCTCTTGACCTCATGCCCAACCATTCCCAAAGTCCAATCAAGTCCTCGTTCGAAATGAATGAAGTTCTCTTCTTGGTCATCGAGATCCTCTTGCCTGTTCCCCGATGTGTCATCAAATACCTCTGGGTAGTGAATTCATACACTCACATTACACTCCTACCTGATTTATGAATATCTTCAATTTGTTTCTCAATATTTGAAGACCTCATCTCCAGCCATCAAGCATCATTGGCTTCTTGAATATGGATATTATACATGTATATATTTGATTTTGAGATGTAGATCCAATACGTATTGCTCACTAATACACGTTATATAGTTATATGACATGGATCTGCAGTGTATTTGATTGGCAACCATGATTTATTTCATCCTGAGCATGGGTATGCCTGTCTCGGTGAGACAATTGTTATTTTGCAGATGGCACTTCCTGAACTTTGGTCCTGGGATCAGTCACTTTGTACGTTGGTGAATATTTGTAATGTATTTCATCCATCCAATGTTATTATGACCTCACACATTAGGGGAAATCTATTATAACCCTAAATTTCACCATACATGCATACCTGACATCAGGCCATCTTACTTACTATTTTTTCCAAGCCAAAATTTAACAATTCTTCTTAAAAAAATTATTTTTGAAGATGTAGATGCTTTGTACCACTACTTCCCATGTATGTACACTATATKCACCACTAATTCCCACGTACATATGCTAKATTCACCATTACATCCCATGTATGGCCACAAAAGTTGCAAAAAATAAAAAGTTGCAAAGGATTCATTGAGATTACGGGCTATTGGGTAGTTTCCCAACCAATTGACTGCGTATAGCCTGTCACCCAAYGAATAACCATATTTTTGTCATATAAAAGGAGGTGTTGRGGTCTCATTCCAAATATAWATATAGCAATAGTGAAACTCTTCCCATTTCATTTCCCCCCCTTKCCCCAAGACTTTTCARCCACATTGAGAGTTTTGAGCCACAATTCCCTATTCTTTCCTTTTTCCTCATCCATAAGCCTATGCCCATTCTCTAGAGAKAAGTGTGAGAGAAGAAGTATACGTGGAAGAAATTGGAGYTTGGTTAAGAGGAGCCCAGGACCAAGTTTGAGGAGTAGTCACCGATCTCATTTTGTTAGTAACTTTGTGAGATTAATATAAAGAAGTACATTTTCCGTCCCTCCATATGATGTGTTCAATATTTATSTTTGATTTACATTTTTGTTATGACATCTAACCCACTAATTTATATATAGAATGCATTTTMATAGTTTCTTGTTTTTATTTTGGTGAATGCAGGTCATCCTTGGGAGGAGATTTGCAGTCGAGAAGTGACCGAATGCAAAGGGATCCACACAAGACGTGGAGTTTGAGGTAATATTACTGGATCCTTATACTTTGTACTTTATGCATGAATGTGGGGTATTATCGGGATAGTTATTAAAAGTAGGATACCTTATACGGTTATCTCTGCCTACACTTTAGAACCCTAGTGTAGTCGATAGGGGGGTTTTCCCACTATAGCACAAAGAGAAAAAATAAAAAAAATAACAAGAAAATAAAACTAAACTAAGCATGTTTATACTCAATTGGAAACATAAAATATGACAAAAGAAATAAATACTAATAAGATTGATCTTTTAATTAGTAACACATCGGAGAAGTATGGCAATTTATGAATCCCCTCTTCCTCTTTGGGAGGGATCTTGAGTCCCCCAAAATATATCTCTACTCTCCTGATCCAGGTGGATATCAATGGCCACCCACATATTCCAATTAGCTAAAAACAATCTTCTAACAACTTACTACTTTTAGCAGTTGTTTTGTTCCTAAATCTTCTGGGGCCATTTTGAGGGCCTAAATGAAGTTTATTTAGGATCGATCACCTAAATAATAGATGAAGTATATATTTATCCAAGGATATCTATGAAGTATCTATATGAATGATCGATCACCTCAATTATTATATGTTTCCAATGAGCTATCTTTCACCCTAAATGAAGATCATATGCCAAAGTTACAGCTCAGGGAAGCTGATACACCAAACTACCAAAAATGGTGTCCACAAAACTATTGGATTTTCATATTCTAGGGTATTGAGGCCCCAAAATGGATCTCGTCAATGATACCTTGCCAATGCACTATTGTTCACCCCAAACAGAGATCGTATGCCAAAGTTACACCCCATGGAAGTTGATACACCAAACTACCCAAAACGAGGTCCACAAAAATGTTGGCTTTTCATCTTCCGGGATTAGGGTTTTGGATTTTATTCATGTCAAAAAGGAATTTAGATCCACATTGTAATCATATTCTTGAAAATGTGACTATCTGTCACATATCTTCTCATAGATAAGCTACCACCATTCTAGTGAGTCTTTCACTCTGTATTTCTAAAGTTTTATACATTTCGCTCATTAATAGAAATTGTGTATTACTATATATATGTGTTTATGGTTTCATCTCTGATATATTTATATTATATTATTGGATATTTGATATATCTTTGCACATTTTTTTATTATATCTTCACTCTCATTTTGTGCCAAAAATAATTTGGATCAGTTGTTTCAGAGCAGGATGCTCTTCATCGTCATTTTTAGTGCATGTACTTGGTGAGGTCTGAGTATAGAGAGTTGGGTCTCGATATTGTCTCTATTGATAAAAATCTCTGTCACACACCCAATAAACCCTCCATGGTGGAAGAAAATAAAAATGACAGAAAGATGATTCTATAAATATATTGCTTGTGCAATCTCTCACACGACAGAGAGATGAAATGATGGACAATATTTCCCACATCCTTCAATTCCTACCAATAAAAATTGATGTTTCTTCATCAAGTGGCCACTTTGGAGGCACCTCATATTTCGAGGTACAATTCAATTTTTATATTTCCATATTTGAAGGACAGATAGAAGCATATTCCCTAGAAAAATGGTTAAATCTGCTAGAAGGTTATTTCTCTGTTCACAATTTTTCCGATAGGGAAAATATCACTTCCACACTCCTTAAATATCTCCCCCATGTCAAACATTGTTGGGAAACTTACTGGGAGAAAATTTCCACAAAGAATTCTGGAATATATGGGGTCGACCCCACTTGAGAATTTTTTGTGGATGCGGTCAACAAACAATATTACCCTATTGGTAACTATGATGACCAGTACATGATATGTACCATGCTACATCAAGAGAGGGGCCAAGTAGTGCTAGATTTCACCAATACCTTCCATACCTTGTACACCAATATGGGTATCAAATATTTTGAGCGGAATTTAGTTCTGAAATATTGTGGGTCTCTACATAGGTACATCCAAACTGAAATGGATTTTCTAGACATTTCATCGTTGGGAGTTTCCTATCGATATGTTGTCAAAATAAATAAGAAGTTTAGGCACTAGAACAAATGGTTTTTTAGGTATGCAAATACGCAAAAAACAAAGTATGATAAAGATGATCCTAACAAACAGGCTCTTAAAAACCATTCTAAGCCTTAGGAACAGAAGGGTCATGGGAGGATGAAGAAGGACACTAGAAAGTGGTGTGATTTATACAAAATCCCCTACCATAACATTGATGAATGTCTCTCAAAAAATTCATTGGTGGATGAGATAAAATACAAGGAGTTGAACCCCGGTTTACAAAATAATGGAGAAATACAGATCATCAATGCATAACCCACTGTCATTGTCATGATCACAACAATTCAACCCAAATAACCAACATATCTTAAAGAGGGGGAGCGTCTTTTCCATTAACAGATTCAACAACACCAAACCCACAATGATACAACATCGGGTGGATTCGCCAGGAATGAGACCTCTGTGTCAACTAGCAGTGCATATTTTCATACAACATCCAACCCTTCAAGGATGAGGTATTATCTGATGTTACCCAACTGGATGTCTATGTTTCTCTCTTGGGCCAACCATATATATGTAAGTGAAATGTTATTTATGAGTCTCAACCCTGTAGTGTCATGATTACTCTGGGGGATCATCTCTACATGATACTAGAGGTAGTTCAAACTATTTTCCCACATAAATAGTGTCACAAGGTAGTATCTCATACTATAAAATTCATCTTCTTCACATTTTAGTCAGAAGGGGAATAAAATAAAATTGCAACCAATGCAACCTCGGTCCAAGCACCTTCTGTCCAACAAACACAGGTCGAAAATATTGAAGAAAAAAGAAAGGATTCCTTCTACACATATTCATATCATGTATCCATACTGGTTAAAAATTTCCAACCTATCCAACCATAGGTTTGTGA
>SNQJ01S0031455.1:60438-76729 GCA_010110895.2 Picea sitchensis
GGGATGTTTCCCCACTGGATTTATGTGATGTTCTATTTGTCCAACCATATGTGTGGAAGAGTCATGTTATTTATGAGTCTCGAACTCGTAGCATCATTGTTACTCTAGGGAGTCATCTCTATATGATACCATACATAGTTCCAACTACTCTACCACCTAAATAGTTATGTAAATTAGTATCTCATACTACAAAATTCAACTTCTTCATAGTCTATTCAAAAGGTGAACAAAAGAACACCACAAACACTGCAACCTTAGTCCAAGCACATTCTTTCCAATAGAAGCAGGTCGACAATATTGAAACAAAGAAAAATGATTCATTTTTCACATAGTCATCTCATTTATCCATAATCGTTAAAAGGTTCCAACCCTTGCATCCATAGGTTCATGAAATCCTTCAACAATTTCAGTAGCACAACCTCTCGAGCAAGGAAAATAACTTATCAAGATGCAGATTCAACAAATTCTTTTCCCTCTCCCTTGAGAACTAAAAAAAATGGAGACTATTTATTCCTAAGGAAGGATTGGTAAAGGTGGATATCAGTGGACATCCAACTATTCCAAGTAGCTCAAAACAGTATTCTGGTAACTTACTATTTTTAGCAATTTTTTTATTCCTGAACTTTCAGGGTCATTTTGAGGGATTAAATGAATTTTTATTAGGATCGATCACCTCAATGATAATACAAGGCCCTATTGATCCCCCAAAATGAATCTCCTTGATGATACCTTTCCAATGAGATATCGCTCACTAGAAACAAAGATCATATGCCAAAGTTACACCCCGGGGAAGTTGATACACCAAACTACCCAAAACAGGGTCCACAAAACTATTGGATTTTCATCTTCTGGGGTTAGGGTTTTGGATTTTATTTATGTTAAAAATTAATTTAGAGCCTTATTTTAATAATATTCTTGATAATTTGAGTAGCCATCACATCTCTTCTTAGAGGTAAGCTTCCACCATTCTAGCGAATCTTTCACTAAATATTTCTACAGTTTTGTACATTTCACTCATTAATATACATTGTGTATTATTGTATCTTTATGTTTATGGTTGTATCTCTGATATATTTTTTTTATATTATTGGATATTTGAGATATCTCTATACATTTATTTATTATATCTCCACTCTCATTTCGTGCCAAAAATAATCAAGATCAATGGTTTCATAGAAGGCTTCTCTTGATCATTTTTTTTAGTCCATGTCCCTAACGAGGTCTGAGTATAAAAAGATTGATCTCGAGCTTGTCTCTCTTGAGGAAAATATCTCTAGAACACTCAGGAAACCCTCCATGGTATAATAAAATAACAACAAAAAAGAATATGATTCTATTAATATGTTTCTCGAGCAATCTCTCACGCGATAGAGGGATGAAATGATGGATAATTTTTCCCACATCCTTCAACACCAGCTGATAAAAATCGTTGCTTATTCATCAAGTGGCCACTTTGGAGAAACATCTCCATTCAAGGTACAACTAAATTTTAATATTCCCATATTTGAAAGAAAGATATATGAAAATTCCCTAGAAAAATGGTTAAATATGATAGAAGGTTATTTCTCAATTCACAATTTTTTCGATAATAACAAGATCATATTCACACTCCTTAAAGCTCTCCCCCATGTCAAACATTGGTCAGAAACTTACTGGGAGAAAATTTCCACAAAGTATTTTAGAATATATGGGGTTGAGCACACTTGGGATGTTTTTGTGGATGTGGTCAAAGAACAATTATCCTGTTGGTAGCTATGATGACTAGTACATGAGATGGACCAGACAACGTCAAGAGATGGGACAAGTAGTGTTAGAGTTCACCAATATCTTCCATACCTTACGCACCAAGATGGGTATCAAATATTATGAGCAGTATTTGGTTATGAAATACTTTGGGGCTCTACGTAGATACATCCAAAAGTAAATGGAGGTTTTGGAAATTTCATCACTGGGAGTTTCTTATCGACATGTTGTCAAAATAAAAAAAAACAATTAGGCACTAGAACAAATAGAAGTTTGGGTCTACAAATCTGCAGCAACTAAAGTATGATAAAGAAGGCCCTCACAAACAACCTCCTGAAAACCATTCCAAGCCACAGGAAAATAAGGGTCATGAGAATATGAAGAAGGGCACTGGAAAGTAGTGTGATTTCCAAAAAATCCCCTGCCACAACACTAATGAATGTCACTCAAAAAATTCATTCCTGGTCAAAATGAAAGAGAAGGAGCCGAACCCTCATTCAAAATATGATTAAGAAAATTAGGGAAAAATACAGATCATCGATGCAAACTCCACTACTACTATCGCGATCACAACAATTCAACTCAAATAACCAATATATCTGATGCGGGAGCATCTCTCCACGTCATCCAACCATCCAACCAGCCACGTCAGTGCATGCATTCAAGGATGAAGAGAGGTGCATCCTTCATCTTCAATTTTGAATTTAAATGTAATTAATGTTGTAGGTTGTTGAGCCAGGGAGTCGTGCCTTTGTGTAGGCATTAGATTAGGTAGGCCTTTAATGTTGGTAAGGCTGAGATATAGATCCATATTTGTGGACTGGACAACCCATTCAATGTAATTGAATAGGGTAGGTAGGTTGGAGGGAGGAGCTCGAAGAGATCCTCATGTAAAATATCTTGGATTTTGTAATTGTATCTGGCGGTATAGAGGAGAGTTAGTAGAATGATAAAGTGAATAGAGAGAAGAAAAGAAAGAGCTGAGACTCTGTTAAATTCTGAGCTTGAGAACACCCTTATAAACAAGCATTTCATTAATATAAACAAGAGTAGATTTTCCTACATGTTTTCTTTGTTATGTGAATGTATTTATGTGTTCTTCATATGCTGTAGATGTATGTTAGGTATGAATTTGCAAGAGTTGTTTGATTTCAGGCTTAAGAGTTTCTTTGTTGTTTCATGCCAGGAGGGTGTAACAGAGTACTGTGATCTCTTAATACCAGTGCACTAAAGCACTTATGAATTCTGCGGGTTCAAACAAATATGTGTTGTGGCACAAGAATTAAAACCAACAATGCAAAGAAGTCCATGAGGTTGGTAAACACCTGAGGAGGCAATCTTGTGTAGAAGAGACACGGTTGTATAAAAAATATCTGAGGAGTTATGTGAAGCTCTTCTAGGTGGGCATTCAGTCAGCGCAAGGAGTGCATAGAGGAAGAACTTGGCTGAGAGTTCAATTGAAGAACCAGAATTACTAAGGATTCTAAGAGCTCTGCCATGAGGGCATTGAGAAGGTGCATAAGGTACACCATAGAGGAAAGAATTGTTGGATGTTCTATGAGTAGACACTCTGCCAGGAGGGCATTGAGTAGGTGCTGGAGAGCACAGAGAGAACTCCCTTTTGAGTTCTGGAATTTGGAGAAGAATCCCCTGAGGGATCTTCACAGGGTTGTTGAACACCCTAAAAGCTCTCAAAAAGAGGTTTCTTGAGCAGAAAGATAGCTAGATGGGCATCTAAATTCTCCATCTGAGGGAGAAAGGAAAAAGGACAAGTTTCCTTGGGAGGTTGAAGCTACAGGAAAGCTCAAGGTGGATAGCACTTTTGTGTGCATGTGAATACTCTGCAAAGGCGCAAGAGTTGAAGAATACTTAAAGTATTTGAAAAGAAGGATAAGCTCAGGAGGGACAACGTTTTCATGCACATGGCGAAGCTCAAAGTCGAGAGTTCATAGAGAAGAAAGAAGGCAAAGGTTGAGACCTTTGGAATACTTGGAATTCTTCCAATTCTAGGGAGAAAAGCAGAGACGAAAGTCCTGAAAGGAATCGGTACATCAGGATATCGACACTCAATATATCGGGGATCTCAAGGACATGAGTTTAGTCACTTGAAGCTAGAAACTCTAAAATGATGAGATTTGATCTGAGTTGTCCATTTGTGGGAGGACGCATGTCACGTAATCATCCATTCCAGAGGTCCAGGCACTGGGACTCACAGAGGTGAAAGTCCCGAAGGAGTTTGGGATATCGAGAGTCTTTAGGATAGGAGATCGAAAATCATCATAGTGAAAACCACCAAATAGATCCGAGTCATCTGTTTGTTGGGATACGTGGTGGAGATCGGTAGTCTGTCGGCTTTTCACAAGTTGGAACTTCGGGGATCAAGAGGACAAGATGCCAGAGAATTTCGACACTTGATTTCATGAAATAGTGAAATTATTGAGGACCATCCATCATAAGAGGACACGTGGCAGAGATCTAAGAGTTCGGGGAAAATCCCGATAGGAGAGCCATTTTGGAATTTTGGGAATCGACACTTCGAGAGTCAAGAGACCAAGAGGTCAGGTGCTTGAGTCACGAAACCCCGAAAGGGACTACAGTCATATAAGGGGAGGCCATGTGGACCAAAGGTATAGCCCAGGGGCTAACTGAAGTTAAAATCCATTTCAGCAGATCAACATATCGGAGATCGGGAGATCAAGAAGGTAGAGGTTCTCGACATCGGGAAACAAAAAACCCCGAAGCCAAAAAATTTCATTCTCCTATTATGGAAAGAGAAGCGGTCATAGATAGAAGGCCGTAAGAGGAAAGGAAGGACCTATGGATCATATTTTAATAGATATTCCAACAAGGAATTGAAAGAGCCATTTTGGCTCACTTGGTAATTGAACGATCTTGTGAGCAGATGTAGAGTGTGTCTACGTCAAGTGGTATCAAAGCCTAAATCTTTTTTGTATATTTCAAGCAAGGGAAGTGAGGACAAGACAAAGGAATATAGAGTGTTGAACTCTGTGATGGTTGTTTGCAGGTAGGCAACAATCAAGAAGACAATCAGGAGGACTATAGGAGAAGCTAAGACACTCGGGGTGCAGGAGTAAGCAATAGATTTTCTAGCAGGGCAGACAGAGATAGCAACATGGCTACTGAAGGCCATAGGTATGCTGGAAGGAAAATCCCAGAGCTGATGAGCACAACCAAAAGGGGGAAAGAACTTGTCGACATTAGGGCAATAATGGAAGAGCTTAAATTGTGGATGAAATAGAATACCAGGTCAAGATGGGTATATGAATGGCCCATGAGGAAGATGAATGTAAAATGGCCAGTCAAGGAGTTGATGGTCATAAGGCAGCAAAGGCTGTTAAAAGGATGGTTGAGGCATGCTGAAAACCTCGACGGACCTGAGAAAATTGTTCAAATATGTGAACTAGAGACTGGGAAAATTCTCGGTGAAGAGATTGAAATGGGATCAGTTGAAGATCTCAAGAACTGCCAGGAGGGAAGAGAGGAAATTCAAAATTGCTAGGTGGGAAGGGAGTTGAGATTAGCTGAAGATCTCACAGACTGTCAGGAGGACAGCCAAGGAATTTCACATTGCCAGCTGGGAAATGAAATGAGGTCGTTGAGGGATCTCGGAGACTGCCAAGAGGGCAGTGGAAGCATCTCAAATTGCTAGGAGGGAAGAGATAAGAATACGAGACTGTCTAAAGATATCATGGACTTAGAGGTGAGTTCAATTTAGCAAGGGGTGCTGATGAAGATGGGATCTGTTGATGTCATAGCCTGCCAAGAGAGAAACAAGAAAATCCCATATTGCCAGGTGGGTAGGGATGAACATATGAGACTATCTGAGAGTCTCATAAACTCAGAGGTGAGTTTGGATCATCAGGTGCAGCTGACAAAAGAGGAAGATCAGAGAAATATTATGATGATTGGGAGAATCAAAATATTCCTACCACTTAGCCTAGAGGAGGGAGAAATCTGTGCTGCAGATGCAACAACAACAGAAGAAGGATAGCTAGTTGAGATTGTCAGGAAAAAAAAATTGGAGAAGGTATCTGAAGATGCCCAAGAAGCAGAAGAGGATGATGAGAATTTTGAGGAGTGGCTCAATATTCTCAGCCAGGATACTGAAAATACTGAAACATGGGAGTTTGCAGAAGAAGAAGAAGAAGAGGCAGACAACATTAGTTTGGATGATCTGTATGAACAGATTGAAGACCTAGAGAGAAGGGTGAAGGTGCAGAATGTGCACATCCAACAGGTGAGGTTGGAAGAAGATGAAGAAGAAGGCATGGGAGATCACAGTGATCTGCCCATTTGCATAAAATTTTTGCAGCTGGGGAGACTGCATGAACAAGGCCAACCAATTCAGTAGCTAGATGAGGTGATAGAAGACATCATAAGGCTAATGGTAGAGTTAGTAGAGACTACCATCAAGGAGAGGTTGGGTAGAAAGGCAGCAACAATGCAACAACAGAAGAAGGAGCAACAACAGGGAGATGTCGCGAATGAACAACTCCAGAGGATGATTTGGGATCCAAGAGGATTTCCACAACTGAAATGGGAAGCTCATCAACAAGAGCTCATGAATTTTACAACTGAGGAGTATGATGCAGTAGCATCTCTCCATGTCAGCTAGCCATCCAGCCAGCCACACCAATGCATGCATTCAAGGATTAAGAGAGGTGCATCCTTCATCTTCAATTTTGAATTTAAATGCAATTAATGTTGTAGGTTGTTCAACCAGGAAGTCATGCCTCTGTGCAGGAATTAGAGTAGGTAGGCCTTTAATGTTGATAAGGCTGAGATCTAGATCCATATTTGTGGACTAGACAACCCATTCAATGTAATTGAATAGGGTAGGTAGGTTGGAGGGAAGAGCTTGAAGAGCCCCCTCATGTAAAATATCTTGGATTTCATAATTGTATCTGGTGGTAGAGAGGAGAGTTAGTAGAATTATAGAGTGAATAGAGAGATGAAAAGAAAGAGCCGAGAATCTGTTAAATTCTAAGCTCGAGAACACCCTTGTAAACATGCATTACATTAATATAAACCGGAGAAGATTTTCCTGCATGTTTTCTGTGTTATGTGAATGTCTTTATGTGTTCTTCATATGCTGTAGATGTATGTTAGGTATGCATTTTCAGGAGTTGTTTGATTTCAGGCTTAAGAGGTTCTTTGTGGTTTCATGCCAGGAGAGCGTGACAGAGTACTGCGGTCTCTGAATACTGGTGCACTGAAGCACTTATGAATTCTGGGGGTTCAGACAAAGATGTGTTGTGGCACAAGAATTGAAATCAACAATGTGAAGAAGGCCATGAGGTTGCTGAACACCTCAGGAGGCAAGGATGTGTAGAAGAGATACGATTGTATACAGAAGATCTGAGGAGTTCTATGAAGCTCTGCCAGGTGGGCATTGAATTAGCACAAGGAGTGCACAGAGGAAGAACTCTGCTGAGAATTCAATTGAAGAACCAAAATTACTAAGGATTTTGAGGCCAGGAGGGCATTGAGCAGGTGGATAAGGTACACCATAGAGGACAGAATTACTGGACGTTCTATGAGTAGACACTCTATCAAGAGGGCATTGAGGAGGTTTCGAAGAGCACAGAGAGAACTCCTTTTTGAGTTCTGGAATTTGGAGAAGAATCCACTGGGGGATCTTCACAGGGTTGTTGAACACCTTGAAAGCACTCAGAAAGAGGTTGCTTGAGCAGAAAGATAGCCAGATGGGCATCTGAATTCTCCATCTGAGGGAGAAAGGAAAAAGAACAAGTTTCCTTGGGAGGTTGAAGCTACAGGAAATCTCAGGGTGGATAGCACTTTTGTGTGCATGTGAATACTCTATAGAGGCGTAGGAGTTGAAGAATCCTTCGAGGATTCGAAAAGAAGGATAACCTTAGGAGGGATAGCATTTTCATGCACGTGGCAAAGCTCAAAGTCAAGAGTTCACAGAGAAGAAAGAAGGAAAAGGTTGAGACCTTTGGAATACTTGGAATTCTTCCAAGTCTAGGGAGAAGAGTAGAGACGAAGTCCCAAAAGGCATCGGTACATAGGGATATCGACACTTGAGATACAGGGATCTCGAGGACATTAGTTTACTCACTCAATGTTAGAAACTATGAAACGATGAGATTTGGTCTGAGCCATCTGTTTGTGGGAGGACACGTGTCACGTGATCATCCATTCCGAAGATCTGGGCACTGGAACTCACAGATCTGAAAGTCCTGAAGGCGTTTGGGATATCAGGAGTCTCTAGGACAGGAGATCAGAAATCTTCATAGTGAAAACCCCGAAATAGATCTGAGTCATTCGTCTGTTGGGATACATGGAGGAGATCGAGAGTCCGTCAGCTTTTCGCAAGTCAGAACTTCAAGGATCAAGAGGACAAATTGCCGGAGAATTTCGGCACTTGATTTCATGAAATCACAAAATGATTGAGGACCGTCCATCATAAGAGGATGCGTGGTGGAAATCTAAGAGTTCCGGGAAAATCCCGATAGGAGAGACATTTTGGCATTTCGGGAATCAACACTTCGGGAGTTGAGAAGCCAAGAGGTTGGGTGCTTGAGTCACAAAACCCTGAAAGGGACTGCGGTCATATAAAGGGAGGTCATGTGGACCAAATTTATACCCCAGGGGCTAACTGAAGTTAAAAGTCGTTTTGGCAGATTGACATATTGGAGATCGGGAGATCGAGAAGACAGAAGTTCTCGACATCAAGAAATAGAAAACTCTGAAGCCTGAAATTTTCATTCTCATGTTATGAAAAGAGAAGCGGTCACGGGCAGAAGGCTGTCAGAGGAAAGGAAGGACCTGTGGATCAGATTTTAATAGAGATTCCAACAAGGAATTGAAAGAGCCATTTCGGCTCACTTGGTGATTGAATGATCCTGTGAGCAGACGTAGAGTGTGTCTGCGTCAATATCCTGAAGAGGGGGAGCACCTTTTTCATTCACAGATGCGGGTGAAGGGAAGCCCACTACATTTTATTTTTATAGTGTAATCCAGAAGAACCTCATCTCAGCAAAGCTCGTCAAATAATTGGGATTTTTGACAACACCACACCCACAACCATACAACATTAGGTGGTTTTTCTAGGGATGAGACCATTGTGTCACCAATAGTTTCAATTTTCATGTGGAATCCAAACATTCAAGGATGATGTATAATGTGTTGTTTCTCCACTGGATCTCTATGATGATCTATTGGACCAGCTATATATGTGGAAGCACCATTCTATTTATGAGTCTCGACCTTGTAGTGTCATTGTTAATCTTGGGGTTCATCTATTCAGGATACTAGAGGTAGTTCTAACTATTGTCCCACCTGAAAAACATTTAAAGGTAGTATCTCATACTACAAAACTATGCTTCTTCACATAATGTTAAAAGGGTGAATAGAGGAACATTGCAACCACTCTAGCCTCAGTCCAAGAAACTTTTCTCTCGAAGAATCAAGTTGATAATATTGAAGCAAAGAACAAGGATTCATTCTTCAAAAATTTATATTATGTAGCCATACTGGTTAAAAATTTCCAAACCTTCCATCCATAGGTTCATGACAACCTTCAACAAGTTAACCAACACAACTTCTCCAACAAGGAAAACGACTCATCAAGATGCAGATTCAACAAATGATTTTCCCTCCCCCTCTGGAACTCAACGCAATCGATAACATTGTTTCCTAAGGAGGGAGGATTGATCCATGTGGATATAAGTGGCCAGCAACCTATTCCAACTGGCTCAAAACAGTCTTCTAGAAACTTACTATATTTAGCGGTTTTTTTGGTTCCTGAACTTTAGGGGCCATTTAAGGGCCTAAATGAAGTTTTTTCAGGATCAACCACCTCGATGATGACCAAAGGCTCGTTTTCACCCCAAAAATGAATCCCCTCAATGATACCTTTCCAATGAGCTATCGTGCATCCCAAACAAAGATCATGTGTGAAATTTATGCCCCGAGGAAGTTGATACACCAAACTACCCAAAACAGGGTCCACAAAATTGTTGGCTTTTCATCTTCTGGGGTTGGAGTTTTGGATTTTATTTATGTTAAAAATGACTTTAGATTATAATTGTAATAATATTATTTTGAATGTGAGTAGTTATCAAATATCTTCAAATATTTGAGATATCTCTATATATTTCTTTATTATATTTCCTCTCTCATTTCGTGCCAAAAATAATCTGGATCAGTGGTTTCAGAGCAAGGTGCTCTTGATCAATTTTTTTAGTGCATGTCCCCAATCAGGTCTGAGTATACAAATTTGGGTCTCGATATTTTCTCTCTTGAGGAAAATCACTCTCTCATGCCAAAGAAACCCTCCATGGTGGAAGAAAATAAAAAAAGCAGAGTAAATTTTTTTATTAATTTGTTGCTTCAACAAGCTCTCACACGCCAGCGGGAAGAAATGATGGATATTTTTTCCTACATCCTTCAATGCCTATCGATAAAAAATGATCCATCTTCATCAGGCGACCACTTTTGAGTCACCTCTCCTTTCATGGTACAAGTTAATTATAATATTCTGGTATTTCAAGGACAAATAGACGTAGATGCCTTAGAAAAATGGTTAAATCTGCTATAAGGTTATTTCTTTGTTCAAAATTTTTCCAACACGAAAAATATCACCTTTGCACTCCTTAAATATATCCCCCATGTCAAAAATTTGTGGGAAATGTTTTGGGACAAAAGTTCCAGAGAAGAGTCTAGACTATAAGGGGTTGAGCCCACTTGGGATTTTTTTGTGGATGCGGTCAAGGAACAATATTACCTTGTTGGTAACTATGATGAATAGCACATTAGATGGAACAAAATGTGTCAAGAGAGGAGCCAAGAAGTGTCAGATTTCATGAATACCTCCCATACCTTATGCACCAAGATAATTTTCAAATATTCTGAGAAACAATTATTCTGAAATACTGCAGGGCTCTACATAGGTATAGCCAAGTTGAAATGGAGTTTTCGGACAACTCATCATTGGGAGATGACTATCAATATGTTGTCAAATCAAGCATAAATTTAGGCACCATAATAAATGAAAGTTCAGTTCTGCAAATCTGCAACTACTAAAGTATGATAAAGGCAACCTTAACAAATAGCCTCTCGAAAACCAGTCCAAGCCACAGGAAAATAAGGGTCATGGGAAGATGAAGAAGGACACTAGAAATTTATGTGATTTCCAAAAAATACCTTCGCACAACACTGATGAATGTCAATCAAAACATTCATTGGTGGCTGAGATAAAAGAAAAGGATTTGAACCCTGATTCAGAATATGATTAAAAAAATAATGGAAAAAATAGATCATTGACGGAGACCCCACTACAAATGTTGTGACCTCAACAATTCAACCCGAAGAAACAACAGATCCTAATGATGGGGAGTGAATTTTTCATTCACATATTTTATTCAAGGGTACTTCACTACATTTTATTGTTGACAGAGTAATCTACAAGAACCTCATATCAATAGAGGTCGTCAAATAGTTGAGATTGTCGACAACACCACACCCACAACCATACAACATCGGGTGGCTTCACCACAGATGATACCTCTATGTCAACCATTAGTGCCAATTTTCATATGACATCCAACCCTTAAAGGATGAGGTATTATGTGATGTTTCCCCACTGCATGTCTATGATCTTCTATTGGGTCAACCATATATGTAGAAGCATCATGTTATTTATGATTGTTGACCCCATAGTGTCATTGCTACTCTCGGGGGTCATATCTATAGGATACCATAGGTAGATCCAACTATTGTCCCACCTAAATAGTGTCAAAAGTTAGTATCTCATACTACAAAATTTATCTTCTTCATAGACTATTCAAAAGGTTAATAGAAGAACATCAGAACCACTACAGCCTTAGTCCAAGCATATTTTGTCCAGTAGAAGAAAGTCAAAAATGTTGAAGCAAAGTGAAACAATTCCTTATACACAGTCATATCATGTATCCAGACTAGTTAAAATTTTCCAACCCTTCGAACCATAGGTTTGTGACAACCTTCAACAAGCTAAGCAGTGCAACTTCTCCAACAAACCACTAATTAAGATGCAGATTCAATAAACGATTTCCATCTCCCCTAGGAACTCAATGCAATGGATACCATTGCTTCCTAGGGATCTAGGATTGATCCAAGTGAATATTGGTGGCCACCCACCTATTCTAATTGGCTCAAAATAGTCTTCTGGCAAATTACTATTTTTAGTAGTTTTTTGGTTCCTGAACTTTCGAGGCCATTTTTGAGGGCCTAAATGAAGATTTTTCGGGATAGAGAACCTCACTGATATACAAAGGATATATTTATCCCCCAAAATTAATCTCCTCAATGATAACTTTTCAACAATCTATCATGTGCCCCAAATGAAGATCGTGTGCCAAATTTATGCCTCGAGGAAGTTGATGCACCAAACTACCCAAAACGGGGTCCAAAAAAATGTTGTCTTTTCATCTTCCGGGGTTGAGGTTTTGGATTTTATTTATGTTAAAAATTCCTTTATAGAATCATTATAATCATATTCTTGGAAATTTGAGTAGTTGTCACATCTCTTCTTAGAGATAAGTTGCCACCATTCCAGCAAGTCTTTCACTCTGTGTTTCTATAGTTTTGTACATTTCGCTTATTAATAGAAATTGTGTATTAATGTATTTTTGTGTTTATGGTTGCATATATGATATTTTTATGTTATATTATTAGATATTTGAGATATCTATGTACATTTATTTATTATATCTCTTCTCTCATTACTTTCAAAAATAATCTGGATCATCTTCGAACAATGGAATAACAATGGTGAAGAAGTTCTTAGTTAAACTTCTCAAGAGGTGAGAAGTAAACGACTTGGTATGATTTCTCAAATAGATCTTAAGTTAATAGATGGATTCTCCAAAAGAAAATTAATATCATAACAATGCTAATGAATTTATTGTTTTCTTGCATCCCCTAAGCATGTATTTATAGGACCTATTGGCAGAGGGCATTTTAGGGAACAAATCAACAATTATTAAAGACAGTTAGAATAGGGACCAAAAGAGGAGTGTGCGCCAGAAAATAAGGAAAAGTAGTACAATGGATAACAAGGAAAAAAAGTGTGAGGAAGCATAAGAGTCAAAGGAAGGAAGGAGGAAGTGGATAGGATGGGAACAAGAAGTTAGAATGTGGAAAAACCTAATCCACTTAGGGTTAGGTTTTTGGTCATATTTGTAACATGTTTTGACCCACTTTTTTAGTATAAATATATATTGGGAAAGATGAGGAAGTCATTCAGTCAGTGGAAATAGTTGAGAAGTTTCAGGAGAATGACTTGAGTGACCTAGTTTTCAGAGTTGTTTTTGGTTCAAAGTTGTGGAGATAGTTTTCGATATGAGTCAGTTTTTTAGAAATATGGATTGTAATAGAGAGTAAGGTCACAAGCTGTGGAGATTGGTGCGACTTTGATCCGGATTATTTTCGGCACGAAATGACAGTGGAGATATAATAAATAAATGCACATATATATCGCATATATCCAATAATATAACATAAATATATCAGAGATGTAACCATCAATATAGAGATACAATAATACACAATTTCTATTAATGAAAGAAATGTACAGAGACTGTAAAAATACAGAGTGAAAGACTCGATAGAATGGTGGTAGCTTATCTTTCAGAAGAGATGTGACGACTACTCGCATTCGCTAGAAGATGATTACAATGAGGCTCTGAAGGCATTTTTACAATAAACAGGAATGCCAAAAACCCTAGACATCCAAAAACCTAACCCTAGGAGATGAATCACCAAAATTCATGTGGGCCCCGTAAGGGTAAGTTAGTACATCAACTTCCTGGGGTCGTAACTTTTGCATACAATCTCTACTTTAGGTGTATGATAGCTCGTTGTAAAGGTATCATAGAGGAGATTTATTTTGGGGGATCAATCATGACTTTGGATATTATTGAGAATATCCATCTAAAAAATCCTTCATTTAGGCCCTCAAAATGGCTTCGGGAGTTAAAACCTTCTAAAAATAGTAAATTGCCAAAATTGCCAGAAAATTGTTTTGAGCTAGTTGGAAAAGGTGGGTGGCCACTGATATCCACCTAGATCAATCCTCTCTCCTTAGGAAGCAATGGTATCCATTGCGTTGAGTTTCCCGGGGAGAGGAAAAAGCATTTACTGAATCTACATCTTGGTGAGTTCCTTGCCTTGTTGGAGATGTCACTCTACTCAGTTTGTGGAAGTCTGTCACTAATTTGTTGAGGTTGAGGCTGTTCAACAAGTCAGGATACATGAGAGGAAAGTGTGAAGAAAGACTCTTTGCACTTTGTTGCAACCTTTCAAAGTTTCTTCTGTTGCATAGAAGGTGCTTGGGGCGAAGCTATAGTGGTTTTTGCAGTGTCCTTTTGTTCCCCTTTTCAACAAATTGTGATGAAGATGAATTTTGCAGTATGCGATACTACCTTGCGAAACTTTTTAGGTCAAACGGTAGTTGGGACTACCTATGGTATTCTGTAGAGATGACCCCCCAAAGTAACAATGACACTATGGGGTTGAGACTCATAAAAAACATGGCGCTTCCACATATATGGTTGGCCCAAGAGAACATCACAGACATCTAATGGGGAAACATCACATAATACCTCATCCTTGAAGGGGTGGATGCTATATGAAAATTGACACTGCTAATTGAAATGAATATCTTTTCCTTGGTGAAGCCACCCGATGTTGTATGGTTGCGGGTGTGGTGTTGTCAACAATCCCAACTGTTTGATGACCTACATTGATATGAGGTTATTCTGGATTATGCTATCAACAATAAAATGCAGCGGGGTCCCCTTCACCCACATCTGTGAATGAAAAATATGTTCCCCCTCTTCAAGATCTGTTGGTTCTTCTGGTTGAATTGTTGCAGTCATGACAATAACAGTCAGGTCCATGTCAATGATCTGTCCTTTACCATTATTTTCAGAGTCATATTCTGAATCAGGGTTCAACTCTTTGTCTTTGATCTCGGCCACCAATGACTATTTTGAGTGACATTCATGGGTGTTGTGCCAGGGGATTTTGTGGAACTCGCACCATTTTCCAGTGTCCTTCTTTGTCTTCCCGTGACCCTTCTTTTCCTGTGTCTTGGACTAGTTTTTAGGAGACTGTTTGTTAGGGCCGTCTTTATCATACTTTGGTTGTTGTGGATTTTCAGACCCGAACTCTTGTTTGTTATGGTGCTTAAATTTATACTCAATTTTAACAAAATATTGATAAGTAGCATCGAGTGATGAGATGTCCAAAAAATCCATTTCAGTATGAATGTATCTATGTAGAGCCCCATGATATTTCATAACCAAATGTCGCTCAGAGTCTTTGATACCCAGCTTGGTGTGCAAGGTATGGAAGGTATTGGTGAACTCTAGAACTTCTTGGCCCCTCTCTTTCCGTAGTATGATCCATCTCATGTACTCATCCTCATAGTTTCCAACAGGGTAATATTGTTCCTTTACTGCATCAACAAAAAAATCCCAAGTGGGATCGACCCCATATATTCCAAACTCCTCTATGGAAATTTGCTCCCAGTAAGTTTCCCACCAATGTTTTACATGAGGGATATATTTAAGGAGTGCGAAGGTGATCTTTTCTTTGTTGGAAAAATTGTGAACAAGGAAATAACCTTCTAGCAGAGTTAACTATTTTTCTAGGGCTTTTGGATCTATCTGTCCTTCAAATATAGGAATATCAAAGTTAAATTGCACCTTGAAAGGCAAGGTGCCTCCAAAGTGGATGCTTGATGAATATGAACCTATTGCTATCGGCAAGCATTTAAGGATGTGGGAAAAATTCTCCATCATTTCATCCCTCTATTGCATGAGAGCTTGCTCAAGCAACAGATTAATAGGATCATCTGCTCCATCATTTTTCATTTCCTCCGCCATTAAGGGTTTCTTGGGTGTGAGAGAGAGATCATATTCAAGAGAGAAAATATCAGGACCCAACTTTCTATACTCATACCTCATCAGGGACATGCATTGAAGAAAAGGATCAAGAGGAGCCTGCTCTAATACCACTGATCCGGATTATTTTCAACACGAAATGAGAGCAGAGATATACTAAAGAAATGGATAGAGATATCGAATATATCCAATAATATAACAAAAATATATCAAAGATGCAACCATAAACATAGATATACAATAATACATGATTTATATTAATGAAAGAAATGTAAAGAGACTGTAAAAATATAGAGTGAAAGACTCGCTAGAATGGTGGCAGCTTATCTCTGACAAGAGATGTGACGACTACTCCCATTCACTAGAAGATGATTACAATGAGGCTTTGAAGTCATTTTTACAATAAACAAGAATGCCAAAAAACCCTAGAAATCCAACAGCCTAACCCTAGGAGATGAAGCGCCAAAAGTCATGTGGGCCCTGTTTGGGTAAGTTAGTACATCAACTTCCCGGGGTCGTAACTTTTGCATACGATTTCTGTTTTAGGACTATGATAGCTCGTTGGAAAGGTATCATCAAGGAGATTAATTTTGGGGGATAAATTATGACTT
>SNQJ01S0031455.1:76779-94517 GCA_010110895.2 Picea sitchensis
TAAATATATCAGAGATGTAACCATCAATATAGAGATACAATAATACACAATTTCTATTAATGAAAGAAATGTACAGAGACTGTAAAAATACAGAGTGAAAGACTCGATAGAATGGTGGTAGCTTATCTTTCAGAAGAGATGTGGCGACTACTCGCATTCGCTAGAAGATGATTACAATGAGGCTCTAAAGGAATTTTTACAATAAACGGGAATGCCAAAAACCCTAGACATCCAAAAACCTAACCCTAGGAGATGAATCACTAAAAGTCATGTGGGCCCCGTTTGGGTAAGTTAGTAAATCAACTTCCCGGGGTCGTAACTTTTGCATACAATCTCTGCTTTAGGTGTATGATAGCTCGTTGGAAAGGTATCATAGAGGAGATTCATTTTGGGGGATCAATCATGCCTTTGGATATCATTGAGAATATCCATCTAAAAAATCCTTCATTTAGGCCCTCAAAATGGCTCCGGGAGTTAAAACCTTCTAAAAATAGTAAAGTGCCAAAATTGCCAGAAAATTGTTTTGAGCCAGTTGGAAAAGGTGGGTGGCCACTGATATCCACCTAGATCAATCCTCTCCTTAGGAATCAATGGTATCCATTGCATTGAGTTTCCTGGGGAGAGGAAAAAGCATTTACTGAATCTACATCTTGGTGAGTTGCTTGCCTTGTTGGAGACGTCACTCTACTCAGTTCGTGGAACTCTGTCACTAATCTGTTGAGGTTGAGGTTGTTCAACAAGTCAGGATACATGAGAGGAAAGTGTGAAGAAAGACTCTTTGTACTTTGTTGCAACCTTTCAAACTTTCTTCTGTTGCATAGAAGGTGCTTGGGGCGAAGCTATAGTGGTTTTTGCAGTGTCCTTTTGTTCCCCTTTTCAACAAACTGTGATGAAGATGAATTTTGCAGTATGAGATACTACCTTGCGAAACTTTTTAGGTCAAACGGTAGTTGGGACTACCTATGGTATTCTGTAGAGATGACCCCCCAAAGTAACAATGACACTATGGGGTTGAGACTCATAAACAATATGGCGCTTCCACATATATGGTTGGCCCAAGAGAACATCACAGACATCCAGTGGGGAAACATCACATAATACCTCATCCTTGAAGGGGTGGATGCTATATGAAAATTGACACTGCTAATTGACATGAATATCTTTTCCTTGGTGAAGCCACCCGATGTTGTATGGTTGCGGGTGTGGTGTTGTCAACAATCCCAACTGTTTGATGACCTACATTGAGATGAGGTTCTTCTGGATTATGCTATCAACAATAAAATGCAACGGGGTCCCCTTCACCCACATCTGTGAATGAAAAAGATGTTCCCCCTCTTCAAGATCTGTTGGTTCTTCTGGTT
Organism: Picea sitchensis; assembly: GCA_010110895.2. NCBI lineage: Eukaryota > Viridiplantae > Streptophyta > Pinopsida > Pinales > Pinaceae > Picea > Picea sitchensis. The sequence goes on from SNQJ01S0031455.1 coordinate 78,141, forward strand.
GAATTGTTGCAGTCATGACAATAACAGTCAGGTCCATGTCAATGATCTGTCCTTTACCATTATTTTCAGAGTCATATTCTGAATCAGGGTTCAGCTCTTTGTCTTTGATCTCGGCCACCAATGACTATTTTGAGCGACATTCATGGGTGTTTTGCCAGGGGATTTTGTGGAACTCGCACCATTTTCCAGTGTCCTTCTTTGTCTTCCCGTTACCCTTCTTTTCCTGTGTCTTGGACTAGTTTTTAGGAGACTGTTTGTTAGGGCCGTCTTTATCATACTTTGGTTGTTGTGGATTTTCAGACCTGAACTCTTGTTTGTTATGGTGCTTAAATTTATACTCAATTTTAACAACATATTGATAAGTAGCATCGAGTGATGAGATGTCCAAAAAATCCATTTCAGTATGAATGTATCTATGTAGAGCCCCATGATATTTCAGAACCAAATGTTGCTCAGAGTCTTTGATACCCAGCTTGGTGTGCAAGGTATGGAAGGTATTGGTGAACTCTAGAACTGCTTGGCCCCTCTCTTGCCGCAGTATGATCCATCTCATGTACTCATCCTCATAGTTTCCAACAGGGTAATACTGTTCCTTTACTGCATCAACAAAAAAATCCCAAGTGGGATCGACCCCATATATTCCAAACTCCTCTATGGAAATTTGCTCCCAGTAAGTTTCCCACCAATGTTTTACATGAGGGATATATTTAAGGAGTGCGAAGGTGATCTTTTCTTTGTTGGAAAAATTGTGAACAAGGAAATAACCTTCTAGCAGAGTTAACTATTTTTCTAGGGCTTTTGGATCTATCTGTCCTTCAAATATAGGAATATCAAAGTTAAATTGCACCTTGAAAGGCAAGGTGCCTCCAAAGTGGATGCTTGATGAATATGAACCTAATGCTATCGGCAAGCATTTAAGGATGTGGGAAAAATTCTCCATCATTTCATCCCTCTATTGCATGAGAGCTTGCTCAAGCAACAGATTGATAGGATCATCTGCTCCATCATTTTTCATTTCCTCCACCATTAAGGGTTTCTTGGGTGTGAGAGAGAGATCGTCTTCAAGAGAGAAAATCTCAGGACCCAACTTTCTATACTCATACCTCATCAGGGACATGCATTGAAGAAAAGGATCAAGAGGAGCCTGCTCTAATACCACTGATCCGGATTATTTTCAACACGAAATGAGAGCGGAGATATAATAAAGAAATGCATAAAGATATCGCGTATATCCAATAATATAACAAAAATATATCAAAGATTCAACCATAAACATAGATATACAATAATACATGATTTATATTAATGAAAGAAATGTAAAGAGACTGTAAAAATACAGAGTGAAAGACTCGCTAGAATGGTGGCAGCTTATCTCTGACAAGAGATGTGATGACTACTCCCATTCACTAGAAGATGATTACAATGAGGCTTTGAAGTCATTTTTACAATAAACAGGAATGCCAAAAAACCCTAGAAATCCAAAAACCTAACCCTAGGAGATGAAGCGCCAAATGTCATGTGGGCCCTGTTTGGGTAAGTTAGTACATCAACTTCCCGGGGTCGTAACTTTTGCATACGATTTCTGTTTTAGGACTATGATAGCTCGTTGGAAAGGTATCATCAAGGAGATTAATTTTGGGGGATAAATTATGACTTTGAATATCATTGATAACCTATATATTGAAAAACCTTCATTTAGGCCCTCAAAATGGCTCTGGAAGTTAAAACTTGCTAAAAATAGTAAATTGCCAAAATTGCCAGAAAACTATTTTGAGCCAGTTGAAAAAGGTGGGTGGCCACTGATATCCTCCTAGATCAGACTTTTTTAGCCTAACTATTATCACCAAACTTTTTATGTAATACACACAATGTATAATCTTGATGAAGAATAATAAAGAAGTGAAAAATGTCAAATCTTTATGGATGTGGCCTAGGAGCCGAACCACGGTAAAATAATGTGTCACTGTGTGGAATTTTTATTTTATGTCTTGCAATGATTTATGATGAGTGAATGAATCAATTAGTAGTAAAATGCAGTGTGCACTAGAATAGTTTGGATATTTACTACAAACTGAATGTTAATGGTTATAGAATGATAGATATTGTTATAATGTTATGTTATAATGATAGATCTAAAGCATGTTGAAGTATAAAGTATGTATGGAATCCCCACAAGAAACATCCCTTCCAAGATTACAGACATATGGGTCATGTAATCACCCATAATCCATCTATGGTGAGACTTCATTGTGCACTCTATGTGTAGTGTTTCCTTCTGGTCTCTTGAAGGGCCGATGGTTTGCATGGTTTTGTTGGAAAGCTAAAATTAGAACTCGGGTTAGCCCAAAAATCCAACAAATGGTTCAGTTTCTAGCTGGAACTCAGAATATCATATTGTAGGTGAATTTTTGAGAAGTAAAGTGAAGATAATTCATTAGCAAAAGGGGATTTTTAGACCATGGAATCTTACTAAACAAGATATTGAAAGATGGTTGGAAAAAAACAACTTGAGCTTGCGCAAAAAGACAATAGAAGCTCCAAGTATACACTGTGCCATTATTTGGAAAGGTATGTGTTTACTGATCCTCCTCAGTCATTTTTTTGTTATTTTCCATATTTACTACAAAAGTGGATACCGATATTGAAGGATAATAATCCAACTAATTAGATAATACCGATAGAGTGGACCACTGAGAATATTTCATGTTTAGAAAGAATCAATAATAAATTCACACACAGTGGATTTCTGGCTAGACAATATTATTTTAGGATTTATTAATGAGTTTGCAGTCGATATTGCAAAGTCATACACTATTTCAGAGTGTGATTTTTTGAAGGGATCCATACGAAGGTGTATTTGATCACTCTATACATTGATTAATATTTTAATTCATGATAAAGGAATGATGACAATGGAGTCAAATAGATAAATCAATCATCGTGCATGGGGAGACTAGTGGAAGCACTAAGGAAGATTTGAGATATGGAGAGGGATCTTGATAGAGGTTAGAAGAAAGAAGTAATGGATCCTATTATCATGGATGAAGATCAGATAAAGGAAATAATGGACAAAGAGGGAACAACGTGCAGTGGAAGACCCTACAAGTTTAATATCAATAGTAAATAGAGGGTAGTAGTTGAGTGAGAGGGATTGCAAAGAGATGAAGAGGAGGAAGAGGATATTTGTGCTACGAGGAAGATTGAGGAAATATTGTGTGCTACATATGAGAAGAAAAACAAAGGTCAAGGGTCTGGTGCAAAAGAAGGCTCTATTAGAATAATAGGTGTGCTCATTTCACCATAGACAATATAGAAATATTGTCAGTTGACCATAGTCACAAAGGCCACCCCCGAGCACATTAACCTTGGAAGAAAAAATAATTCGGGAATAAAACCCCAGAATCAATAATGAACCAAGGTAGAAAAAATTCCAAACCATAACCAAGAAGAAATTCCAAACATAACCAAAGGCCAAGTCACCACTACATTAGCTGCAATTGTCCTCCAGTCATGCACAACACTTGTCCTTATGCAGTTGTGAGAGTGAGTGTGACAAATGAGATCTAGTGCCCTCTTATTTATAGTCCTCCAACTGAGATGACTCGGTCAACTTATACTTCTATTTAATATAAATTATTATCTTGTGTCAACTTTTCTTCGAAGGTTATTTCCTATTCTTCTAGGGTTTCGCTTCATTCCTTGAATATTCTAGACTCATCCAAGGTTACACATAAAGGTTAATACCTATCGAAACTACTGTAAAATAAACACTCCTTTCTAGTTAGGAAGGTATTAAAGGAAATGGTCTTGAGCACAAATATTCCATTCACCCGGTAGCATCATCATATCCACATAGGCTATCTCATGATCAAATCAAAAGCACCATCATCATTATCCAACTAGATAGTCTTTATGTAAATCAGAGTAATTCCATCCAATAGAACATAATGGTGTCTATTCATAATAGTATACAACTACTATATTGATCCAGGTGGATATCAATGGCCACCCACCTTTTCCAATTGGCTCAAAACAATTTGCTGGCAATTTTGATAATTTACTATTTTTAGCAATTTTTTAGATCCTGAACTTCCGGAGCCATTTTGAGGCCCTAAACGATGTTTTTTGGGGAAAACGAGGAGAAACGTGCAGGTTCCTTCGATGTTTCTCACATCAAAGATGTATTCCTCAGATAGATATTTCTAAAAGATTATCATGCGCCTAAAATGGATATCGTATGCAAACATTATGACCTTGGGAAGTTGATGTACTAACTTACCCAAACGGGGCCCACATTAATTTTGGCATTTCATCTGCTAGGGTTAGATTTTTGGATATATAGGGGTTTTGGCATTCCTATTTATTGTAAAAAGGCCTCTAGAGCCTCATTGTAATCATATTCTTGCGAATGTGAGTAGTTGTCACATCTCTTCTCAGAGATAAGCTGCCACCATTCTAGCGAGTATTTCACTCTATATTTTACAGTCTATGTACATTTATTTCATTAATAGGAATTGTGTATTACTGTATCTTTGTGTTTATGGTTGCATATATGATACAATTATGTTATATTATTGGATATCCGCAATATCTCTATGCATTTATGTATTATATCTCTTCTCTCATTTAATGCCAAAAATAATCTAGATTAGTGGTATCAGAGAAGGTTACACTTGATCGTTTTTCAGTGGATGTCCCCAATGAGGTCTGGGTATATCGAGTTGGATATCGAGCTTGTCTCTCTTTAGTACAATCTCTCTCACACACCCAAAAAACCCTCAATGACGAAATGATGGAGAATTTTTCCCACATACTTCAATGTATGTCGATAGCATCAGGAACATGTTCATCAATTGGCCACTTTGGAGGCACCTCGCCTTTTAAGGTACATGTCAATTTTTATATTCTTATATTTGAAGGTCAGATAGATGCAGATGCCCTAGACAAATGGTTAAATCTGCTTGAAGGTTATTTCTCTTTTCATAATTTTTTTGATAGAGAAAAGATCATCTTCTCACTTCTTAAGGCTCTCCCCCATGTGAAACATTTTTGGGAAAATTGCTCGGAGAAAATTTCCATAGAGGAGTCTGGAATATATGGGGTTGAGCCCACTTGGGATTTTTTTGTGGATGCAGTAAAGGAACAATATTACCTTGTTGGAAACTATGAGAACCAATACATGAGATGGACCACACTATGGTAAGAGAGGGGTGAAGAAGTTCTAGAGTTCACCAATACCTTCCATACCTTGCACACCAATATGGGTATCAAAGACTCTAAACGACATTTGGTTCTAAAATACCATGGGGCTCTATAAAGATACATTCAAACTGAAATGGATTTTTTGGACATCTCATCACTCAATTCTACTTATCGATATGTTGTTAAAATTGAGAAGACGTTTAAGCACCAGAACCAATGGGATTTCGGTTCTTCAAATCCAAAACAACCAAAGTATGAGAAATATGGCCCTTACAAACATGTTCCTCAAAACCAGTCTAAGACACAGGAAAATAAGCATCACGAGAAGACGAAGAAGGAAAGTGGAAAATGGTGCAATTTCCACAAAATCCCCTGGAACAACACTGATGAATGTCGCTCAAAATGGTCATTTATGGCTGAGATCAAAGACATGGAGCCGAACCCTAATTCAAAATATGATTATGAAAATACTGGTAAAAGACAGATCATCGACACAGACCCCACTGCTATTGTCATGACCAAAACAATTCAACCAGAAGAACCAATAGATCCTGATGAGGGGGAGTGCCTTTTTCATTCACAGATGGGTGAAGGGGGCCCCACTACATTTTATTGTTGATAGTGGAATCCAAAATAACCTCATCTTAGAAGAGGTCTTCAAACAGCTTTGATTGTCAACAACACCACACCCACAACCATACAACATCAGGTGGCTTCGCCAGGGATGAGATCTTCAAGTCAGCCAGTAGTGTCGACTGTCATTCGACATCCATCCCTTCAAGGATGAGTTATTATGTGATGTTTTCCTACTAGATGTCTGTGATGTTCTTTTGGTCCAGCCATATATTTGGAAGTGCCATGCTATCTATGAGTCTCGACTCCGTAGTGTCATTGTTACTCTGGGGGGTCATCTCTACAGAATACCATAGGAAATTCACACTATTTCCCCACCTAAACAACACTGCAAGGTAGTATCTCATACTACAAAATTAATCTTCTTCATAATATGTTCAAAAGGGGAATAGAAGGATATTGCAACCATTATAGCCTCAGCCCAAACACCTTCTATCCAACAAAAGGAGGTCGACAAGATTGGAGAAAAATGAAAAGATTCCTTCTATACATAGTCATCTCAGATATCGTGACTGGTTGAACATATTCAACCTCTCCAACAACAAGTTCATGACAACCTTCCACAAACTGAGCAATGCGACGTCTCCAACAAGGCAAGCAACTCACCAAGATTGAGATTCAACAAATGCTTCCCTCTCTCCCCAGGGAACTCAACACAATGGAGACCATTTCTTCCTAATGACAGAGGATTGATCTAGGTGGATATTAGTGGCCACCCACCTTTCCCAACTGGCTCAAAACAATTTTTTGGCAATTTTGGTAATTTACAATTTTTAGCATTTTTTCGGGTCCTGGACTTCCAGAGTCATTTTGAGGCCCTAAACGACATTTTTTCAGAAAATGGGGAGAAACATTTACTTTCCTTTGATGTTTCTCATATCAACGTTGTACTCCTCGGATAGATCTTTCTAATGGAATATCATGCGCCTAAAATGAAGATCGTATGCAAAAGTTACGACCCCAAAAAATTGATGTACTAACTTACCCAAACAGGGCCCACATAACTTTTGGCGCTTCATCTCCTAGGGTTAGGCTTTTCGATGTCTATGGTTTTTGACATTATTGTTTATTATAAAAAGGCCTTCAAAGCCTCATTGTAATCATCTTCTTGCGAATGCGAGTAGCCATCAAATCTCTTCTCAAAGATAAGTTGCCACCATTCTAGCGAGTCTTTCACTCTGTATTTTTTTACAGCCTCTCTACATTTATTTCATTAATATAAATTGTGTATTATTATATATATTTGTTTATGGTTGCATCTCAGATACATTTCTTTTATATTATTGGATATCCACGACATCTCTATGCATTTATTTATTTTATCTTCACTCTGATTTTGTGCCGAAAATAATCTGGATCATATCTAGTGGTACAAACCCACTCCCAGTAGCACACGACTACTAACTAGTGACACAGAGTCACTACCAATGGATCACATCCTTCAGAAAGCTCCTACACTGGACGATTCGTTTAAAATTATCACAACTATAAACTTTGAAAGAATGACTTCTCGAAGAGGCAGACTATTCTGTTGGACCACTTCTCAGAGTGACTGGAAAGGAGAATGAGTGTTCTATGACCAGTTCCCCACACTAGACACAAGAGGAATATTTGTCTATGGTACATCAACAATCTATCGGACCATGATGATCCGTTCTAGACCATTTTCTGAACTAGAAAATGATTGTCCATCAAAACGACTGAACCACTTTCCGGACTGGAAAGTGACTTCCTAACCTGGACCATTTTGCAAACTAGAAAATGATTGTCCATAAAAAATATTGGACCACTTTATGGACTATAAAGTGACTTCCCAACCTGGACCATTTTCCAAATTGGAAAATGAATATCCATATATCAATAACATATGAGTGATCCATCCCATTCCTATGGAGTAATCACTTCCCTTTCCAATAAGGAAGTCATATCCACGAGTCTCAACTTTTCCATGGAAACTTTTCATCTTGGAAAGAGGATTTACCAAAATACATGCTATATTCTCATCAGTGGAGATATACTAGAGAACTACTTATCCCTTAGGGAATTTATCATGCAGAAAATAATGATTGATCTGAATGTGCTTTGAAATATCATGGAACACTTGGTTCTCTAAGATATTTACACAGATCTAGTTATCACAATATATCACAATGGAATCCAGAACCTGATCAAACAATCCAGAAACTAGCTTACAGAGCCACATTGCTTCTATACAAGAATCATAAGCTCCAATATATTCTTCTTATGTAGTGATGAATGAAACACACTTATGTTTCCTGCTAGCCCGTGATATCATGGAAAATCTCAAACTAAAACATATCCAATAAGTACTTATTCTATTGTATGCACTCCCTACTCAATCTGAATCGATAAATCCATGTAGTTGTATATCATAACTCAAACGTCCCATGAAGATATTTCAAGGCATTATTTGAAATTTTTCCATTATCGTGGCTAGGTTCCACCTGGAATTGGCTCAACATGTTTACAAAAAAGAAAATGTTTATCCTAGTATTCATCAAATACATCAAGGAACCAATCAATTTGTTAGTACAACGATGGGTCTACTGGATCAAAGTCTCTCAACTTCTTCAGATCTATCATCACAGAATTTTTCCATGGATTTGCAATCCATCATCCTTGACTTTTGAAGAACCATTTCAATACACTTCCTCTTTCATATCAAGTTTTCACCATGCCTTTTTTGTACATGATAGGTTGTACTCAAGGTTGTTTGAATCCATACAAGGTATTTTTCTATCTACATACATGGGTCTCTTTTGGGTATACCTCGAAACCTTGAAGTTGTTCTACATATTATTATTCTTCAATTAATTTGTTGAGAAGAATAGTATTTACATCCATCTGATGTAAACTCCAACCCATGGATACTACAAGAGATATAATGGATCAGGTAGAGGCATATCTGGTTACTAGAATAAGCTATCATCATAGTCTTCTCCCTCCTTCTAGGAGAAGCCTCTAGTTATGAATCTCGCCTTGTATATATCAATGCTTCCATTCATAAGTATTTTTCATAATTTCTCACATACATTGTTCTAGATCACATCTTCCTTCCATTCCTTTTTTTTGAATACTTCTAGTGGGTTTAAAACATGCTACTAGTCTTATGATTCTTGGTATAATAACTGGTTCAATTGGTTGTTCTCAATTTTCTTTATTTCTTGGAATATTCATGTTCTTCATCATGTTTCTCTTCAATGTTGGAGCCCATGGAATACTCTATAGATTATATTCCATTCCTTTATGAAGGTGTTGACTTCTTCTTTTCATCATAGGAACATAAATGTAGATAGACAACCAAGGATATTTAGGGATTGTTTTGAAGAATACTTCTTCTAGAGTCAAATTGTACACGTGTTAATTATCATGGTTGCTACTTATAATGAATAACATGGACATATACTTCATAGTCTTCACAGGTTATTTAATGGATCACATCATTGAGAATTAGATCCCTCGTAATCCCAACTTCATTCTTGAATGATAAATATGCATGCTTTTCTTTTGGAATTCTGCAATCATCTCCCTCCATATGAGAGATTCCATGCTTCCATTTGTATCGTTCTTGATTTCTATAAAGTGTCACAAGTATATTATATTTTTCCTCTTGATTATTGGCTTCTTTCTGGTATGACTCCTTATGATTCTCTTCAAGTTTGGTTATGATTGTGGACCATATGGAATGTCACCAAAGGTAGTCAACATACTTCATCCTTTTTAAATACATTAATACTATCCATTGTAATGGAAATACTTATATAATTATTCTCCCATAGGTATTGTTTCATTGACACTGACCATCTTATCTTTTAAGAAATAGATACACATGATATGTATGTAAACATTGTATGTGAAAGGACTATGTTACGGAAGAATATTGTTACCATGACTAGTAGAAGACGTATGTTTCATCCTTCTCTACTTTCTTTGGGGTTCCTTTTCTTTGGAAACTATTTCTTTGTTTGTTTCCTTCCTTTTATTTAACCTGGGAGACTGGTTCCCATAGTGACCATATTTTCAATAGTTGAAGCATTGGGTTTTTTACATATCCTTTTCTTGATTTGATTTCTTCCTAGAGCCAAACTTCTTCTTATTCATAAATTTCTTGAACTTTGAGGTGTAGGATTGACCATCATCTTTCTTTTGGGATTTCACTTTTGTGCTAATCCTTGATTCTTCTTGTTCACAACAATTTCAAAGTTCTTCAAATGTGGGATACTCCATTTTTGTGTTCATTATTGTGGAAAATGAATCTTATGTCTTGGGAAGTCCATTAAGTATTGTATTTACTAGTTCCTTTTTGAAATGATTTCCTTAATAACTTGTAGTTGATCTCTTAACCAAAAACTAAAACTTGACACCTTGGATTGTTGAGAGTACCAGGAGGTGTGCTAGGATAGGGTGCACTAGGTTATCCAAGAATTAGTTCAAGCAATTCACTTAAGGTGTTTTAACATGAGAGTTAGGCTTTCGTTGTTGTAGAAAAACTTTGACTACAACAACAACCACAACTGAGCAAATCCTCCCATACTACCTTCCAATGGTTAGACTGTATGAAGATAGTGTGGGACCATAACCTGTTAGAATAACAGGTGCAATCATTTCACCGTAGACAAAATATAAATATTTTCACCCAACCATAGGCACAAAGTAAACCCCCAAGAACATTAACCTTGACAAAAAGAATAATTTTGGAAGAAAACCCTAGAACCAATAACTAACCAAGGTAGTGTACCTCTCTCCAAAGATAGATTACCAAGTAGAGAGTTCAAACCATAACTAGGAAGAAATTCCAACCATAACCAAAGACCAAGTCACCACTGCAGCAGTTGCAACTCTCTGCCAGTCATACGTGTCACTTGTCCTTATGCAATTTTTAGATTGAGTGTGAAAAATGAGATCTAGTGCCCTCTTGTTTATAGTCCTCCAAGTGACCTAATTGGGTCGACTTATAATTCTAAAGGATAATAATTTAAGATAAATTATTATCTTGAGTGACTTGTCTTCTAATGTTATTTCCTAATCTTTTATGGTTTCTCTTGCTTCCCAGAATATTCTATACTCTTCAATGGTTACATGTAGAGGTTAATACCTCTAAAATATATCCTAATATAAACAAATTGTCCATTCCATATCTGAATTAGTGTGGAACCCACAACCACATGTTCGACTAAAACATCTGAAGAGAAAGAACTGGTTAAACAACCAACAATTAGTAGTAGAATGAGGGTGATGCAAAACCCCACCACTCCTGTGGTTCATGCGACCTTCTAGTATAGGATATCTCACTTAAGGGAGATAATTATCTCTCGGGCTCTTGTTGAAACCTCAAAATACTCTACGACAGTATTTTTCTCTTTTCCTTGTGCACAAATTTGTGTGTGCAATGGTGTTATCATGTGAGCAGAGAAATCCGCGTGACCTTAGGCCAAAAACATGGGATAGTCTCTTTAACAAGTAGGAAATTTGGAACTTTATATCTTTGGGATTCGGGAGCTCTAACTACAACACAAAAAAATCCTCTCGAATATCGAATCCGTGAATAGTCGAACAGAGGCAGGGATCAATTAATCACAATACATGCCTTGATCTACGGTTCACACAAATTTCAGGACTCCGAGCTTTGAGATTTTTCCCTGTATAAATGTGAAACACCTCTGAATGCACGAACAATTAACTAGAAAATTGGATGAATAAAGTCCACCTTCTATCGATGGCCTAAGATTATTCTTATCCCCGCGCTTCAGAGCTCTTCACGAAACAACACTTAAAATTATTCAAACGTCGAACTGGAAAAGGTATGGATATATGATCCACGTGTCCCTCTCAATATATAATCAAGATCTACTTCGACCTTCGGGAGTTCTCGAGTCAAAACACTTTATGCCTTCTTTCTCTCAAAGTGTCATATTTTTGAATGACTCACAATCTCCTGACATGTGGCCCATATGCCAATGGTCAAGATGTGCTCCAGGATTCAGAGCTTCGTTAGTTTTTCACATTCTTGCAACAAAACTTGAGGTTCACTGGATAGATGGACTTCTAGATAATTTTTTATCTGTAGACAAGTGTCCCACGTCTACCAATAGTCCAGATTAACTTGCGACTCTGAGACTTTAGGAAATTTCTCTCCTCCACAACACACACCCTAACACTGTTGAAATCATGAATTGCAAAGGACTTAAAGGGTTAACACCCATGTACCTTCTCCAGATATGACAGTTTTGAAAAACTATGGATTCTCCCGAGAAGATCTTGTCCACTCAAACTACATACAAAATGAATCCTTTCTCCAAGGATCGTCACTCACTATGATTCCTTAGCTTTATCACTCTAAGTGATTTGAACCTTGGCGCACAACTTGCGCTACCTCTCTCGATCTTGAGACTTAGAAAAAATCTCTTGCGCACTCCTTTCACTACCTCTCCTTGAGACTCTCTCAACAATTCATTAAGTGTTGGTCCTATGCACTCCTTGCATGGGTCTATCCTTCAATATTTTTGTACTCAAACTAGTATATGTGTAGTCGTTTCACTCACTCTACAAAATTCACGCCATCTCTCATGAGATATCGAGTATGTAAATGACTCTTCTTTTGCACTCCTTGCATGAGGATTTTAGAAGATAAATAATTGAAAATTATAGAACATCAAAGGTTCATTCATTCAACCACTAAATAGACACATAGACATATAAACACATAAAATATATAATGTAGCATTACCCAAATAACTCAAATATAAGGTAACTCAAACATGTGAAGTAAATATCTAACATATTCCTTCAGGAAAACATTCACAAGAGTTCCCATAGCTCTCATCTTCTCTCTTTTTCCGCAGTAATCACAATGATCTCAATAGAAGATACAATAATATTCAACAACCTCTTTTGGGAATAGACTACATACATTTATACATGGAGAGGATTCTCGATCCTTCCTTCTGAATAATCTATTGCTTTCACATCATAATTAAGGCATTCTACCACTAATATTATTACAAATAAATGAGAATTTACAATATAGATAGGATTTGATGCTATAAATCTATACAATACTTTGGGAATTAAAGAAATTACAATCTCCTGGATTGTTTACAATGGCTCATGCCTCAAAATCTTACGGGCCTTTAATTACAATATTTTCAAAACATTAAAGTGACACACTCTCCTTGGAATCCAAAACTAATTTGAATTTGCGCACTAGATGTTGAGTTATCCTCCACTTGGCCTCATTAAATGTTGATGGTGTTGCTCCTGCATCATACTTCTCTAGAAAAAAAGATTCATCGAGTCCTGCCCATGAGCTCCTACAATGTCTTTCCATGCTTCTAGATATTAGTTTCAGTTATCTAACTGGAATCTTCTACTAAATGATATTTCCACTTAACCAGATACTCATAATAAAATTTTGTCTTGGTCGTTTTAGCAATCCTCTCGTCCAAAATATTCTCTATATGTGACTTCTCTTCTATGAGAGTCTACCACTTTCACTGAATCTCCTCTCCATCATATGTCCCTTCTATATCATCTATCATGTAAGGGTATACGTCTTCTACATTGAATATTGGAAATATTCCAATGTCCTCTTGTAGTTCAATCTCATAAGAATTTATAGATAATTTTCTGAGGATATTACAAGGTCCTATCTTCTTCATCTTTAGCTTGTTATATTTCCCCTTCAAAAATCTTTCCTTCCTCAAGTTTGCTAAGACTTGATCTCCAATTTAAAAATCCACCTCTCTTCTCCTCAGGTCTACTCTGTTCTTATATTTTTGGCTTCTATTCTATAACTATCCTTTTATCTGATCATTAAACTTCTACATTTCTGTAGCAAAGTCTTATGTTCCTGCACTTCGGAATTCATCTCGTCCCAAATATCTCAATTCTGAAATTCCTCCTGGATGCATCCCATATACTATTTGCAATGGACTCTTAACAATAATCCTATTTGTTGATTCATTATATCCAAACTCTTCTTAGGGAAGAGTTTGATCCCACTGACTGTTATGTTCAGTGACCAAACTCCTTAATAGATTCCCTAAACTTTTATTCACTACCCCAATATTTATGTCTATCTGTGGATGATATGTTGAACTGAAAGACAAAATTGTCCCCAACTTCTTCCACAAGGTCCTACAAAAGTGTCCCACAAAGTGTCCTCGAAAACCCATGCAATCTCACAATCTCATTGAAAAACAAATTTTCTATGTGAGTAACATAACTAGTTTTGTGAAACAGTATGAAATATTCCATCTTAGAAAATATGTCAACCACCACAAATATCGAGTCATTCCCTCTTTGGGTTCTTGGAAATCCAAGAACAAAATCCATACTTACAACAACCCATGGCCTGTCTAGAATAGGAAATGGTTGATACAATCCAATGTTCTGCTACTTTCCTTTAGCATACTGGAATATTATGAATATGTCCATGAACTTCTTCACATCATACCTCATTCTTGGCCAATAGTATGAACAACTCAACTGTTTATACATTTTATCATGGCCAAAATGTCCAACCAATCCTCCATAATGCTTATCCTTTAGCAAATTGTCCCTCATTGAGCATTTTGGAATACACAACCAACTTCCCTTGAATAACAGTATGTCTTGGATTGGATACTCCTTCCATTTATTTTTTTCTATTAACAAAGGGTTTTCACATGCTTCATAAGCTTCCTTGAAATCTGAGCCTTCTTGATACATCTCGTTGAGCTGTTCAAATCCCAAAGTATCCACTTGGAATTCCTTCAAGATAAAAAATTTCATGCTCAAATCATATGCAACTTTGTTATTGCTTCCACTAATATGATTAATAACAAAAGTAAAATTATGCATGAATTCTACCCATTTGGCATGTCTATGGTTCAATTTCTCTTATCTGGTTATAAATTGCAAATCCTAGTTGTCAGTGTATAAAACAAACTTTTTTGATATAAGACAATTCCTCCACTTTTTCAAATCTTGAATTACAACATAAAATTCCTTGTCATATGTTGAATACTTCCTCTTAACATCATTTAGCTTTTCAATGAAATAAGAAATAGGCTTATTATTTTGACTTAAAATTGCGCCAATGGCTACTCCACTTGCATCGCATTTTCCCTGAAAAGTCTTCTCAAAATCTGGAAGAACTAAAATAGGTTGTTTTGTTATCTTTTCTTTCAATAGTCTAAATCCCTTCTCATCTTCTTCTGTCCAATTAAAATATCTATGCTCCTTATTTTTGGTGTCTAGTATGGGTGCACAAATACTGTTGAAATTCCTGATGAATTTCCTATAAAAACTCGCCAACCCATGAAAACTCATTACTTTAAACACACTTCTTAGAGAAGGCTATTTCTCTTATTTCACTCACCTTCTCTGGATCCATATTCAATTCATTTGAAGATATTATTAACCCCAAATACACAAGTTTTGTTTTCATAAAAGAACATTTCTTCAAATTCACCAACAACTTCTATTGCTACAACCTTATCAACACCATTTTCAAATGTCTTAAATGCTCCTTTTCAGTCTTAATGAAAACTAGAATATCATCTAAATAAACAATCACAAACTTACCAATAAAATCTTTGAACACTTCATTCAAAAACCTCATAAACTTACTTAGTGCATTTTTTAAGACAAATGGAATAACAAGCAACTCATACAATCCTTCATGTGTTTTGAATGTTTTTTTCCATTCATCTCCCTCTCTCATCCTTATCTTATTATAATCACTCTTCAAGTATATTTTGGAAAAATAATTAGCTCCACTCAAGAAATCCATTAAATCATCTATTCCAAGTAAATGAAATCTATACCTAATGGTTATCTTGTTTATGGATTTAGAATTTGTGCACATTTTCCAAACTCCACCCTTCTTCAGACTCAACACAGATGGTACTGCACACAGGCTCAAACTTTTCTTGATCAAAACTTTATCCAACAACTCTTGGAATTTCTCCTTGACCTCTTCATTCTCTTGAGGGGTTAGTATGTATGTTGCTTTGTTTGGAAAAATTTCTCCTAGACTAAAGTAAATATGGTAACTGATACTCCTGATGGGTGGTAAAGTGTGAGGTAACCCATCCACCATAATTTCAACAAACTCATCTAATAAATCCTGAACTTCTATAGGAAAGTCATTCATATAAGTTCTTGTGAGAATGAATCTTTACTTACATACAACAACATAATGTATTTTCTGGTCTTTCTTAACTTATTTTAAGAGTTATTTCTCACTTATGAGAAGTATACTAGGACTAGCTTTCTCTTTGACTCCTTTATCTTCTATTGGCAGCAACATATGCTTACACCCATTCTTCTCAAGGGTATAAATATTATTCCTCCCATCATGTATGAAATTCCTGTCATATTTCCATGGACTTCCTAATAAAACATGACAAACATCCATAGGTATGACATCACAAAAAACTTCATCTCTATAACCACCTAGTTTAAACTCAACTTTACATTGTCGACATACCATGACTTGATGTCCTTTCTACAACCATGACACCTTGTATGGATTCA
>SNQJ01S0031455.1:103949-123452 GCA_010110895.2 Picea sitchensis
TACATATGCCATATTTGGCCTCTCTCAACATACCAGATCTAAGCAAACTCACCAATGATCCTATATTGCATGCCCCCACATGGCCTGCAATGCCCACCAAACTACCTTCAGACATACCCAACTTTGAAGGAAAGGAAGGCAATGACCCTACCAACCATGTCATGACCTTTCACCTATGGTTCTCTTCCAATAGCATTATGGATGATTCCATTATACTGTGATTATTTCAACACACACTCACTGGCCCATCGGCCAAATGGTACGTAGAGGAAAAATCGGGGTCCCATGCAACTTTCGAGTCCTTGGCCAAAGCATTATTAACCTTCTTCCAATTACCAATCCACCACAACAATGGTCTGGAACTACTCTGAAATTTCAAAGAAACCTCAACCACACATATCGTTGATCACATTCATGAGTGGCGTAGGCGACGTAGTTTGTGTAAAGCAGAAACCACCAAGGAACAATGTCTTGACTGGTTTCTTAGATCACTTGTCTCTCTCCTTGGTAAGGATGTATCTTCCACCTTCCCTCATTCTGAAGAGGAAGCCATCAGTAAGGCTCAACAATATGACCTCATCTATCCACATTCAGGGTACTTATACACTGTACTTCCTAATCTTCCAAAACCTGTGCCATTTGGCCAAGACAAACCTGGGATGTCTCACTCAGCAGACGGACTAATTAGTAACACCACTCACCATGGTCCATAACCCCAACAACCACCGATGTATGGAACACCTCAATACCCGTCGACATACGGGGGAACTTCTTATTACCCCCCACCCCCTTATCAACAACCATACCCTGTTGCTATGCCTCCACCCATCAGTGGTCCACCGTTGGCACCCCCCATACACCCACCTATTCAAACGAGTTCTGGTATCCCCTCTACCTCAGCTTATAGTACTAGATAAAGCACTACACCTTCCTATGTACCTTATGGATCATTACCTCCACAGAATCTGTACTTTCCATTTCCTGGCCCCCCACAACCCATGGCTCCCCCACATCCTCATGCTGGGGTAAACTTTGTTCAACCCTCTCCCATTCAACAATATCAAAACTTCAAACAACTGAATAAGGAAAATCCAACCCATCCATTGAACAATACCAAAAATAAAGGATGAAACAGGAACAACAAAAACCCAAGTCAAGGTGGGAATCAACCCCAACAGAACCAACCCACTGGGGGCAACCAAAACCATGGGAATCAGAAACCCCAAGGGGGAAATAATAATAGGTGTCAAGGGAGAAATAAAAATACTATTAAAACCAACTTCCCTTATGCCCTTTGTGGTGAGTTCATCCATTACAATCATCATTTCCCCAAAATCGTTGATTTCAAATGGTTGAAAGACTCAAGTAGTCTACCCCATCCTCCAACACCGCCTGCCCCTCAGCAGGCACCACAACAATACATGCAACAACCCCCCTGTCATGTTGCAAAATCCTATTCCAAACCAAGGTGTGATAAACACTCAATAGGACACACAACATCCCCCACCTCAAGTGTGACATTACCTCAACCCAAACAATCCAACAGATCGCACGATCCTCCTCACTAGTGAGGAATAAATCCTTCTGCAAACACGTAATCGTCAGTACCATGCACCCACTGAGTCTCCTCCCATCCCTCCAAAGACAAACCCGGCATGGATGGGACCCCCATTGGTGTTTCATTTCCCTACCACCGAGCGACCTCTTTGCATCCCTCACATCCCATTGCACAGGAATGTCCACAACCCACAGGCTAGGGCAACTCATAATTACAGTTTGGTTGATGACTTAACACAATCCCCGGCTACCATGTCAGTTTTGGAGGTCCTCCAGACTTGTCCCACTCAGCGGAAATCATTACTTTCCGCCTTGGGGGCAGTCGACTCCGTAGATACTTGACTCATTACCTTTTATCTAGATAGTGGAGAACCTCGCCTTCCCGCTTTGATTGCTTTTCAAATACTGGTAAAAATATGGAACATCATAGTTCATCGATGTATCATCGATGAAGGTGCATCTACATGCATTATGTCCAAATCCGTATGGTAGAAACTTGGTTCCCCTGAACTCATACCCTCTGCCATCACCTTACGAGATTTTGATGTACAACCATCATGTCCTGAAGGGCTCTTCCAAAATGTCCCCATCAAACTCAGGGGCAAGACTATTCTCATCGAAATCGAAGTTATCGACGCCCCACTTGATTATAATTTCTTGTTCGGTCATAGCTACATGTACGCTATGAAGGCATTTGCCTCTTCCATATTTTAGACCATGATGTTCCCCCATAATGGGAAGATCGTTACCATTGACCAAGTCTCACATTACGAGCCTAACCCATCTGCCAACATCGATAACATTCTCCCTCTCATCCAAACGAGTCATGACACATACCCACTCATCGAGATGGGTCCTAGAATTTTCAAAGATCCATCATTGTTAGGAACTTACCATGGAGCACCACCGCTCCTTCATCCTTCCAATCAAGTATGCATCGTATCATCTAATGGAACTCACATAGAGGATACCCTTCCTCCTATAGAGGCTTCTATCATATCTGTCATCCCACTAGTCGTAGAACTCCCTCCTCAAGAGCTTCCTGCGAACTCGTCGACCCCACCAGTCTATGATTTCACCTCTCCCCAAGGACATATCCTAGTTTGGGAGACAGTGCCCCAAGCCATCACCCAAATCCCCTTATTTTACCCTCCACTGGGCATCGAAGCTTTCCAGTTAGCTACAACAACTACCCTACCTAATATGGTGTTAGCATATCCAGTTTGGTACTTACATCCACTAGAGATGGTCCCTTGACCATCCCTTCCACCCCAAATGGAAGGAATCCCAATGATGATTCCCATACTTACTCCCACCATACCCTCTACACCCCCACTGACTAACCCCCCTACCACAGCTGGGGGCAGGAGAAAGAAGAAGGAGCCCACATATCCACTTCCTCCGTGCATCCAACCTCCTTGCGCACTATGTGAGAAAGATGGACACCAAACCAACAACTTCCCATCTCTCTTGGAGTTATGGAATTTGATTCCACTCAATCAAACTCCCCCAACACTCGCCACTATAGAAAGTATTGCCACTACCACCTCCCATTCCAGTATTAAAGGGTTGCGAACCCAATTTGCTTACGCTATATGTTCAGAATATGGCCATTATACCCACCATTTCCTAGCACTGCCATTAGCCGCAGTATGCCAAAGCTTCCAGAGCAACCCCAGTCCTATTACATCATCCTTACCAACAATCACCGACATTTGTTATGTCACAACTTCAGTCAATGAATGTATGTGATTCCCTTTCTCTCTATGTGAATCATTAGATCATTTTACATACCAGTGTCCTATGATCATTGAATACAGGCAATGCCAATTGACCCTGCTTCAATGACCCGCAGAGTCAATAGTTTACCTTACCTTTTCACTAGAGGTTCTTCATCTCATTTCTCCCGAACCCAAGGCCCTTCCAATGCCTCCATCGTTCTTAGATGACTTATCTAAGGATTCACCCCCCAATCCCCCCAACTCCCTCGCTCATTCCCCTATGGACAGTTTACACCCAGCTACCACAGGTACTCCTCAATACTTCAATATTTGGTTTATGTCGAGTGAACCATCACTATATCCTTGCATTGTTCCCCCTGCTTCTTCATCACCAGGGGGCAACCACACGACAACAGTCATCGATATCACTCTTCATGACCCCTTGTAATCCTGTCACTTCCACTATGACGAGGAAATACTTGAAGAGTTAAACAACCTTGACTACCCATGAGATGTGCTACACCACTACGCACTCTTCTTTCCACAGGAAGCCTCCACGCCTCCTAACAAACACCCCATCTACACGGTTGAAACCAAAGATTTTATCCCATCAGGGCCTATTTACTGGTTCAAGAACCCCATTCCTACCTCTGATGATTTTAAAGAAGGCAACATGGCCAACATTTTCTTGACCATTAAAATTGACATTTCCATCAAAAATGGTGTCACCGAGGAAATCACCATTGGAGTTGCTTGCACTCCTCAAGAAATCACCGCCTACAAAGCCCTCTTCTAGGAATATCGAGATATTTTTTCCTAGTCATACATGGAAATGCCTGGCCTCGATCCCTCTATCATTGAACATCACATCGATACCTGGCCTGACATTACACCGGTTCATAAAAAACAATGACCACTACACCCATCCAAAGCAATAGCCATTAAAGCCGAAATTGACAAATTACATGATGTTGGGTTCATCTACCCCATCACCTATGCATCATGGGTTTCCAACATTGTACCCATTAACAAAAAATAGGGCACTATCCATGTTTGCATGGAGTTTCGTGATCTCAATCACGCATGTCCCAAAGACAACTTTCCAACACCTTTCATCGATCAAATTATCGACAACTACACAGGCCACAAGGCTCTATCCTTCATGGATGGCTTCTCTGGTTATAATCAAATTCAAATTCACCTAGCTGATCAGTATAAAACTACATTCACTACCCCTTGGGGTACTTTTGCATATCGTGTCATGCCTTTTGTCTTAAAGAATGCTGGCGCAACTTTCCAATGGGCTATGACATACATCTTTCATGATCTAGCTCATATCATCCTCGCATACTTGGATGATCTCACAGCTCAATCCAAGAAATGCACCCAACATCTTGATGATTTGTGAACCATCTTCCAACGGTGTCGTCAGTACAACATCCACTTGAATCCACTCATGTGAGTTTTTTGTGTCATCGCAGGGTGCCTCCTCGGCTTTATCATTTCACAAAGCGGTATTACCATGGACCCTCTCAAAGTCCAAGCTATCACTGAAATTCCACCTCCCTAGAATTTACATCAACTTCAGAGCCTACAAGGCAAAGCTAACTTTCTATGGTGATTTGTCCCAGACTACGCCATATGCACACATGGTTTCCTTTTCTTACTACGTCACGACATCCCATTTCACTGGGATGACCATGCCCAATATTCCTTTGATGATCTTAAACTGGCGCTCTCCAACGCCCCTTTAATTAGTGCACCTGACTATAATCGCGACTATATCCTCTACATATCAACATCAACTGTGTCAGTAGCAGGAGTTCTCATCTAGATAGGTGATGAAAATCATGAGCATGTCATTTATTACGTTATTAAAAACCTCTCAGGGCCACCCCTGAAGTATAAACACGAAGAGAAACTAGCTCTTGTAGTCATCCTCACAGTCCAGAAACTGCGTCACTACATTTTTCTTTGCACAACTAAGGTTGTTGTCGATTCTAACCCTATGCAATACTTGCTCAATTGTTGGCAAATTAACAACAAATTTTCTCGATGGATCATTATCCTTCAGGAGTACAATCTAGAATTCTCAACACCCAAGAGAAAGAAGGCCCTCATTCTCGCTGAACTTGTCATGGCCCTCCCCTCTGACACCACCAGTGCCCCCGTCAATATCGACTTTCCTGACGAACACCTCTTTTACATCACCTCGGATGATCCTTGGTACGAAGACCTCCTCGTCTACCTCTGAACTCAAAAGTTCAGTAACCACCATTCATGAGATGATCATCGTCGTATTCACCATCAGGCCACCCGTTACCTCCTCATCAGAGACATCTTATACCGACGGGGAGTCAACACCATTCTTCATTGATGCCTGACCATTGACGAGGCCGATAGAGTCTTGAACGACTTCCACAGTGGCGCATGTGGGGGCCATCTTTGGGGAATATCCACTGCTCAAAAGGTTATCCGAGCAAGTTACTTATGGCCTACTTTGTTTCATGATTGCATTCACGTTGTGAAACGATATGAGAAATGTCAGCTTTATGCCAACAAATCCCGAGCACCCCCTGCTCTTCTTCATCCAGTCATCACTATCATCCCTTTTTGTAAATGGGGCATCAACTTCATTACTTGTAATCCCCCCTCCATCAATGGTCACAAATACATTATTGTCGTCGTCGATTACTTCACCAAATGGGCAGAAGTTATGCCCACCTTCAACAACACCACTGACACTGCAACACATTTTTTCTTTAACCATGTTATATCCTACTTTGGAGTACCACTCCAACTCGTTTGCGATCACAGGAAACACTTCGAGAATGAGATCTTTGTCGAACTCTCATCTCGGTTAGGATTCTCTCACGAGTTTGCCTCACCATATTACCCTCAGTCTAATAGACAGGTCGAAGCAGTTAACAAAGTCCTCAATACCATGTTACAGTGCACGGTTAATAAACATAAGACCAATTGGCATCACATGTTATTTTTCGCATTATGGGCTTACCGTACAGCTGTGAAAATAGCTACTAGTTTCACACCATTTCATCTAGTCCATGGGGTGGAGGCCACTCTTCCCATCGAGTGTGAAATTCCCACCCTCCGCACTGCCATTGAGCTATTACCCGACACTTCTCCAATGGAGCAGCGCTTGCTAAACTTAGAGTCTCTGGATGAAGATCGTCGATCTTCATTACAGAACAAAGAGGCAGCTAAAAAACAATCCAAGGCTACCTTTGATCGACATGTCAACCTTCGCTCATTTCACGAAGGCGACCTTGTGCTGGCTTACGATATCGCTCATGATACCTTTGTCCATGGAAAATTCGAGTCAATATGGCATGGCCCATACATTATCCAACATTGCCCCACCAAAGGCACATACATCCTGGCCTCTCTCGACAGCCTCTCTCTCAAAGAACCCATCAATGGGTTGTATTTAAAGAAATTTTATGCTTAAACGTAGTCATTCTACGTTAGGTTATTTATTTCATAGTGTTTTTAATCTTCTTTCCATCCCTCATGTCTAAACTCTCATTTTTGCTATTGACATATGCTCCTTCCACTGGCCTACCACATCGGTTACACCAACGGCGCGAGTCATTGGACATGAAATCTCGCTTTGGCCACTTGGGATCTCTACACCCCCTCACATGAAATGATCCATTCGAGCAGCATATGTTTGGGTTCAGCAACCAACAACCAAGCCAAATACACTGCCAGCATTGGCCTCCTGGCTGATGCCCAGCATCATAGTATTCGTCACCTTAGCATCTTTCTCAACTCTCAACTAATCATTCTCCAGCTCAACAATGTGTACCGCGTACGTTATCCTTGCCTCTTTCGCAAATACCTACAGGTTAGACTGTTATCTCGACATTTTGATTCCATTACATTTACACATATTCCAAGACAATTGAATCAAATTATAGATAACCTAGCTAATATTGTGTTAGACTGCCATATATCCCATCAAGCTACCTCTACACATATATAAACATATCAAAAACCTGTCACAGCATATATAGATTCGACATCATCAATACATTAAACAAAACACATGTAAACAACACATTGATCTCAAAATGTATACTCATGTATATATCGAAAGGTCCATAGTGCCATCCAAATGTTTACGTACAAAAATACAAGTATATGTAGGCCAATGAAGCACCTCGGTACCAAATCGGCTCACCAGCCTATATACAAAAAAATACATCAACACATAGAGCACCACTTAAGGTGCCTTTAGAGCACCACCGCCTGCCCCTCCCTCAGGCGGTGGTTGCCCACCCCCTACTGGTCCCTCCTGCCCTGGAGGTAATCATCTGGTCATCACAACAACAGCTACTGCTACCCGTCGTACTATATCCTACCATGGAAACGAAATCCCCACACATTGCTCTAGGATACCCTCATCCTGGATGCAAGACCACATGCCCTCAGGTACTTCCTGTAACACTACCTCCAAGCGATGGCATATGTCCTCAAAATCTACTCCGACAACCACTGGAGGAGCATGTGATGGCCCAGCACCAGGGTCATCAAATCGATGTCTCCTCGCTGCCCTCTCCAGATCAGCTGGTCATGCCACGACATCCTCACACTGACGTCTCTCTACCTGCAGCGATCTCTCTGGCTCCTGACGAGACGACGCTCTTCGCAACTCCACCTCACGCCCCCGAGGTGCCACATCTAGACATACAAACAAGCAACACATAGTATCAACATCTGTATCATATACACATGTCATGCTATCTCAAACAAAAAACATATATATCAACATCATCCACATACCTCAATGGTCAAACACCTCCCCTGGAGGTAACACCATGTCCAGATCCTCCCGGAAGTCAACCCCAGCATAGGGGTACTGTAATATCACCTGCGGCATCTACCAGCACACCTGCCCCACCTCAGCAGTAAAGAAGTGGCTTCCCTCGCCACCACCATGGTGAAGCAAAACAATCGACCAATTCTTTAGTCGTGGCTCTCGTGCCCCAGGAACACCCAATAAAATCCTCGGGCGCAACATAGGCACCCTCTCCAAAAACCAGGCCACTAGGATGTACCCGAAGGAAAACTCTATAGTATCTGTGGACCGACAGTGGTCCAGCTGCCCTACCATCCTTGCATGCAGTGTAAGCCCCCGGGCAAAGCACTCACCGACCAACACTCTCTCCATCACAATCAGTTGGCCACCACTAATCCGTTGCATCACCAGCGACCCATAAACTCTCACAATCATCGCTGCTATACAACAATGCACTAGGGTATCCATTGCCCCAATGCTCACAATCATACCGGACATAAAGTTTGGCCCTGAACAATATCTCTAGCCAATCGTCGCATGTGGAACATCCCTCGGTAACACCAGCTCTGTCAGTAGGGGCATTCCCTGAAATGGGAGCCCTGTAAAAAAATACACATCCTCCACCGCAGTGAAGGCAATCTAATCTCCCTACACTATGAAGCAATGTAGGTCTGGACTCCACATCCAGATAAGAAACTATAGGTGATACTCCTGCACCCATATCAATGGGCACTCAAAGAACTTCAGCAGCCCACAAGCTGCAAAAGTCGCACGTACACCTGGCTCCTCAATAGCCACAAAATCTCACAGCTAGGACCAATCCCTCTCTCGCCAACCAACCGACATCGTGCACAAAGCTCACCTGTAACCACATAAAATAGTCCTAAGTCAGCCACATGGACCATCAACAAGATCAAAAATATAAGTTTTAAACCCGTCAACCTTGTCTCCAAGGCGCGATTGTTTAACCAACAGGCGTGCACACGTGCGGACCTATTCACTCCATAGGCACACACGTATGCACGCCTATTCACTACATAGGCGCACTCTCAAGCACGTCTATCCAACATTCAGGTGTGCATACGTGTGTGCCTGCTCAACTTACAGGTGCGCTCTAGAGCACGCCTGTCCACTACACAGTTGCGTACACATGTGAAGTTGTGCAGCCGATAGGTGTGCTTATAGTGCGTGCCATTTTCCCTCTTACTGGTGCCCCCATGCACATTTATCTAGTGGGCAGGCATGCATGTGTGCACTCCTACTTCCAGATCACCTGCGCACATGGGGTCTACACTCATAAAAACCCCCTGTACGGGCCTCCGTATAGCCCCTGCCCAAAAAATGAAACCCTAATTCTATGCAGGATGCTCAGACCACTAACCTGAAGGTCGCTGGTCCTTGATCAGATGCCTCGTCCTTCCAAAATCTCCAAAAATCCTCTAAATACTTCTCATCCAGTCACTATAGTAGCAAGTACAAATGAGGTGGCAATGTGGGCCCTATAGCTATATATAGGCCTTTTTGCCAAACTTCCACTCACCATTCCGGGAGCTTCGGGTATCCATTTCTCAATCCATCTTCAACCATGAGATTAGCATCTTGTCATATACATCACGATAGTCCATAGGCCTCTTTTCATCCTGAGCCCTCGGGACACCATTTTTCATACCCTTATTAGGTACGCATGCGCATATTCAAAATTATCAAATAAATGCTCATATATTCGATTCTCTTTAGATATTGTTCACATCGGGTATTTGGTTTTCATGTGTGCAGGTACTTGGTCATCGTACATCAACCCAACCCCTTCAGGTATATACTGAGCACTGGCATGTAGTCATTCCCTCTGAATCTCACTTACATTTCCAATCACACCCTCTCACATTTGCCTCTAGGATCCCCATTTCCATCTCTGTAGTACCAACACCTCTATTTACATTTTTGGTACTGTCATCTGGTAGCACTCTTACCCAGATGAGTTGTCCCATTCATAACACCCTTTTGCGCTTTTGACACTCATGTTGTTTTTCAAAACCCTTTAGGGATGGGAGTCTCGTTAGTCTTACATTATGTCGTGAATTAGCGACATACTCCTTCTCCTCATTTTTCTAGCTTTCCCAATGGACTCCCAGATTATCTCTTCATGGTTTTATTTTTGGACTGTACCTTTGCAGTATCATGAACCCTCCATTTCATCTAGAATCCATTTGCCCATCTTCAAATTTTCCTTCATTTCACCTACCTCATACAGAAACCCACCCATGGGGTCCCCACCCTCCATCAGTTCTCCAAGCAACTTATGCCCTACTCAGACCAACCATATCACATTGGGGCACCCGTTTCTATATTTGTACACTTATCCCACATTATTCTTTATTTATTGTACAAATGCCTTTTGTTTCCAGCAGTTACATTACCTTTTTGTCGTCACCTTCGGTGAGCTTCTTCCCTTTTTTTGGGCCAAACGCAACCCATGTCACCCTTGGTTGGGGAACTACTTATCATCCCCCCTTAACAATGCCATCCATATATTCAGAGTACCCCACAAGCCACTTACCCCTTCCCTCTGAGTTTATTCACCTTGTCCCGCCTCTGGCACAACTTATCCCCTATCTTGTTGTCTCCCTGACACTCAACCTTGTTGAATGGTTGTGACCACTTTTATCTCAAATATACTCCAATTAAGGGTAGTCTTGAGTATTCCTACATCGTGACTTCGTCCATGTACCTCCTCCACTTCCTAACCTCACCTAGTAAATTTCACGAAGCCATTTGCTTATGGGAGTCGCGTCCCCCTTTTTGTCGACATCAACACAGTTTTCTAGAAGGGCGACAGTATCTTGATTCTCATTACCCATCCAATGAGAGATCTCGGACGACACAAGGAGAAACATATTACTCCCTGCTGTCATTGACCCCCATGACATTCGACGTCAACACTTTCTCATGTTATGGTGGGTCTTACTTTGTGACTATTGCAGTTAGCTCTTTTACTTGCCAAAGACTCTAAACTTGGTTGGGCTATTAATGCCCATAGAATCTATGATACTTCTTACAGCAATCACTACCTATTATTTATAGTATGTTCATCCGCATACTTGTCTTCTACCTTTATCATGACCGCCCTTGAGGGCGCTACAGTTGTCTACATCAACACTTCATTCCTCTTTTTGAGTTACATGACATGAGCATGGGGCATGCCCGCCTTGTTTGTACACAATTTGTTTTTTACCCACCTCATGGAAGGTTGGGTTCTACCGGTTCCTTTTTCCCTCCAACGGATCGCTCTGGACAATCCCACTATTGCTCTCTCTTACAACAACACTCTCAGTAGAAGAAACATTGATGGATTTTGGTTATACGTATGCTCCTAACCTCATCCATCAGGGGGCATCTGTTATCACTAAAATTTCATCCATAAATGGTTACAAGAATTCAACATCGTTAAACAGTTATGAAGTCATCCATGGACCTGACTTAACACAAAATCATTCATAAAGGGTCAAAAACTATACAAAGTAGTAAAAAATTGAAGGGCTCTATGAAGACACTGGGCGCGCGTGCACATGTACGAAACAGAAACGCAAAATTCGTGCACATGCGCATGATGTGCGATTGTTGTTGTAAAAAGCCACACACCTAAGAAACAATGCATTTATGAGAGTGGTTGGCCTCCCATCCACTTTTGGTTCAGCTTCCAGGTTGATTTGACACTCAAATCTAGACTAGATTCGACTGAATGGTTGGTCAAAGAGCTAGAAATGCCCGAATTAGCCTCTTTACACACTACAAACTAGTTGAACAATAGCTCAAAGGAATGCTATAAAAAGGCCTTGGATACACTTCATTTTTCAAGGAATTGAAAGCAAATTTATGCTACCATTATTCTCTTGAGGAATCTTCTATTCTTGCCAAGAGTATACTTGCATCATTACATTGGGCAATCCATCTCACCCCTTGAGTGGATTGGAAATGAATTCTTTCACCATTTTCATTTCCATTTTCAAAGTTGTAAGAAGAGCTTATTTGTGGGGGTCCAAGAGCCCTCCCTTGGAGGAAGAAGGGAATCGCAACCCCCTTGCTTCTCATTGTTTTCTTTCACTAATATCAGCCTTATCATTGGTGACATGGGTCTCATTGTTCTTTTTGTCTTTATCTCCCTATGCTTATAAATTTAGTTGTTGTTTTATTTCTTAGTTTAATTCTTAGTTGTTGTTTTAATATTTTTTTTTCTAACCCGTTTCCTTACAGTTGTCTGCTTAGCAAACCCAACTGAGCTTGCAAGAACCTCTATTTTTCTCACTAAGGTGACGAAAGAGGCACAACACCAGTAATCAAACAATGTCTCATTGTGTTCGGCCTCAACTCCTTTATTCACATGATGTATACTTTCACCTTTGGTGAATTGTGTATAAGACTTGAAGACATCAGTATGTGGCCATATGTTTGTTGATTTGTTGCTTCCTTTTCATTGGAATAGTACCTATATGACTTCAATGATCATGGGAGATCATATTTTACTCCATTGTATACAAATATCTTCAGATTGATTTTGAGACTGGTTCTACTGGGCCTTTTCGGTGACTATGACAGTCTTTGGCATGTAACTGCATTTGTATTTTCCTATTCATGGCCACAGAAAATTGTTGGTATATTTTCACATGGATAATTAGTGTAATTCAAATTGGAAACCATGTATACAAAGTCAATGCAGATTGTAGTGAGCAACTAGTTCTTCCAGTTGGTTCCCCATCACTCCACTTTTGGGTTTTTATAATGTATTCTGGCCATCGTTGATACTCCTCTGACCTCACACATTAGGGGGCATCTATTATAGCAAGATTTTTCTCACCCCATGCAGTCTTGCACAGAAGGCATTTTGTCATTTCCCTATGCAGACTTTTCATCCCATTGTGCAAATCCCAGAGTTAAAAATACATTTTTCCACCAATATACAACATGCATATACGTAGGTTGCACCACTACATCCTGCGTACATCGGTAAATGTGGCCAAAAATGAAAAATGGTCTTGGGTTTCCATGTCAGGAAAGGACATCAATGATCCTTGGCCTTCCATATACTAGAAACGTTCCGACCTAGCCCTTCAATTCCATTTGAAGGCTATAAATGGGTCAATTCCAGGCTATGGAAAAAAGGAGAAAGAATTCAACTTTGAGAGAAAAGTTGCATTGGAGGAATTATTCACTTTACATTGAGTCAGCATCCCTTTATCCTTTAATTTTGAACACAATGTTTAGCCCCTAAGATCTTCCCTTTTTGATTGAGAAATTCATTGTCTCTCTTAAATGAGATTTCCTTTGGTGGAGGATTGAAGTGATGGAGGCCCAACTGGAAGGAACTTAGTTTCTCGGTTTCGACCTTGCCGACACGGAAGTCTATAACTTATTCACTTCTACTAATTATATCTTAATAGAAATACTCTTTTCTCGTCCAATTGATATCTTACAAATATTTGAATTATTATTCCATGGGAGTATTTGTAATGAATGTTAATGGATTATGCTATTGAATGTTCTAACATCATATATTATCAGCATATGCTTGCTTTTCTTGGTTGTTGAGGACTAGTTGCAGGTATATTGCTTTGGGTCAAGTGTTCAATGGTGTACTTCATCAAACGCCTGGATGAGGTAGGACTTTTATCTTGTCTTGCTAGAATATTTGTTTATATATCATACTTGAGAATAGAGTTGATTTGTGTAGTCATTTCAGTATGTTGTGGTTTTCTCCTAGCCATAGAGATATTTCCCTCGTAACAAACTTTAACATATTATGTACATTTATTTCTAATAGAAACAAGAAAATAAATTTATTTACATGAAACTTGTTAATATAAGACTCTTCTAACCATAACTCAATTCTATCTGGATATGTACAATTGAGAGCATTTGTAAAGATGTAATGAAAAATCTGATTAAGATTTGTTTAAGAGGATTCAATAACATCAAGATAATTTTCCTTAGTCCCCTATACTTGAAAAGAAAAAACTTCTTCCCATAGAAGATATTGAAAAATAAATGAGAGGAAAGAAGAAGCATGACTCTCTAGAGCGATTGTTATATGTACACAATCATCTAATCTAGAATTTGTAAGGGAACCATTGGAACAATGATTATGTTCAGTGAAATTTCCACTAGATAAGAGTTTCAAAAAAATTCATCAAAACAAGCCTTCAATAAAATATTAGAAGGAGTTTTGTTGGAAACTAAAATTGAGATATGAGAATAAAAATTAAACACATCAGAAAATTCACAAAAAGATTTGTGCTTAGGAAATAAATTGAAAGTATGAGAATTTGCTCTATCTAAGTCTGCATATATATGTATTACACTTTGTAATGAATGTGATTCAAATAATACTTCTTTCTCTTGCAAATCACCTAGAAGATTTGAGTCAACAACACCATCAAAAGAATAAGCAAGAGATTCAGAATTAACATTGAGAGAAGGAATAGTTCAAATCTCAATCAAGAGAAAGACAATATAATATGGAAAAGATTTAACTTAGAATAAAATGGAGCATATCAAAGAAATAGTTCTAAGACGTGATGTTAATCAAGCATATATGCACAAATAGTTATCTGATAAATAGTTATCAGACTTCTATTATACATATATCAAAATTCAAATAAAAATTGCATTCAATCCAATAAATCATTTCAAGATAGAGGAATAGTACAAATAGGATGATAAGAATAACACAAGACAAGTGTAACATAAAACTGATATATAGCTATTAATTAATGATTTAAATGCCTTCTTGAATACAACATAAATTCATGTTAAGAATATGAGCCAACAGATTCATGCTAAACTACAAAAATATTTCTATGGCATAACATGCATTCTAAAAAGACCAATAAGACACTAAAATATTGGATAGCTAATATCTAACACCAAAAAGCCTCCTCAAACACAATATTCAGTCCTAAATATTGATATTCCTATGTTCAACCTTGCAAGACATCTTGTCATTGATTCTTAATAAGGGTGAGTTATATTATTTAAGAAATAGTGCTTGAACAAATCATTAAACTAATAAAAACATAGGATAAATAAGAAACTAAATGATATATTTATTCTATACTCAAAATTGAATAATTGAATAGTAGTGTTCACATTGTTAACAAAATAATGACTTCCTTTTGTTCTATTACAACATGATGCCAATCCTCTAGAAACCAAATTTTCCCCTTACAACAATGCAATGAGCACACTCCTTTTGCAGAAATTGAACTCCCCCTTTTGGTTCACTTTCATAGTTCTTATTTATAATTTACAAATACATTCTAAAATAAAGAACTATTGTCCCCCTATCCAAATGAGGATTTCCCGATCCATATTTTGTGTTGCAAAATCTCTCATATTTATTCATCACTCCAATCCCATTGCCGTGAGGTTCCAAATAGTGATTCTATGCAGCAAAATATGCCAAGAAAACAACCATAATTAACATTAAAAATACAAATCTGAGAACATTCGAAATCAAACATTCTAAAAACAAATCTAAAATTAAATCTCTCTTCTTTCCATGCCTTCTTGTTGTGATTTTTTTGGGCAAATAAACGATCTGGAACAAATGCACGATGAGATCTCCTAAAAACTATCTGAGAAAATCAGTTTGTTGCAAATTCGTAACCCCTTTTTTCTGTTGAATTTAAGGAGCATTAGCCAGATGGTTGCTTCCATATTGTTCTCCATTGAATAGGCTTTCCAAGGAGACTTTTTTGTGAATTGATCACATGTGGCTAGAGATATGATCCACTGTTCTCGCAAATTCTGAGACGTCGATCTCCCCTTTGTATTGTTTTGTTTTTGTAATTTTACAATGAACTGGTCATTGACATATCAAAATACGTGATATCTTAGACCTGTATCCAAATCTTTGTGTATGCTTACCCTGCCACTTAAACACATGGCCATTTTCTTTTGAACGATCTTGATTATTTAAACCCTAAATATTTCCTTGAAATTTGGCATCAAACGGTTTCTCTTTATTCCGGAATTGGTAGAATCCTAATTTGTAACCTTTCAATTTTCCATATATGATGAAACAATTTTTTAGTCATTAAGTGAGATGGCAATGCCTTTGGATTTGGTGGAGAAATCCTTTGTTGCATGAGGTCGTATGCATATCTAWGGCCTCTSAATGTTTTATAAGATGTTTTCCGAACTATTAAAACATGGTGACTACCATTTCCTTCATGATCTGGTGAATTTTCATATGATTCGACATTAATCATCGTGTATGAAAAAATACATAATCATTGGTCAAATCCTTTTACAAATTCGCATTCCTCGTGCAAATACAAGGAATGAAAAACAATTAACGATGTGATAAAAAGAAAAAAATAACATTGAAACCCCTTTTAAATAAAAACAAATCCAACGTAAAGAGCACAAGTTTCGAGCAAAGAGGTTGTATTTAATTAAGAAACTTAAAAGAAAAAAAAATAAAAAGAAAACTTATTCCAACTTTTATCATTTCTTTATGATGGTATTGAAATTTAAATGTCTCTGATAAAATGCATTGGAAACAATTAAAAATGGTTACAAACTACTAATAAAGAATATATATAAATCAAAGAAAGGATGTATAAAAAAATATATGGCATGTTATAAAAATTTAACATTATCATTTGCTCTTATGTGAATTTTAGCAGTACTCTTATGTGAATTTTAGCAGTGTGTGAATTCACTATTTTCAAATGATAATATTTTTTCTATATTTAAATGCATAAGGTAACTTTAATAAATTAAGGTAAGTTTCCAAAAGTAATATTTGAAAAGAGATGCATACTTACCTTAGTCATATCCCTACCATGTTTTTATTTACTTTGTTCATCATAAATTACAAATTTTAAAGAAAAGAATAAAAATAATTCTAACACACTTTTAGATAAGTGGATTTTCAATCCAACAGAGCATCTAAGGCATCAAAGAAAAGAAAGCATAATATTGAGAAGAAAGTACAAACGATAAATTTATGAAACCATCCTTTCAAATCAAGTGAAACAAAATTCAGATATAGTAAAGAGGAAGTAAACTCAAAAATTAAATGGAGGGCCCCTTAATTTTTCAATCAACATGAGAAGAAAATAAGGGGGATTGTTGTTTTCCACAAAAGTTGGGGGTTATTGTTTGCCACAATAGGTTGTTCATGCCATTTGATTTATTTAATACACCAACTACATTTATGAGACTGATGAATGATGTATTACAACCACATCTATATTAATTTGTTATATTCTATTTGGATGATATATTGGATTGTAGTCTTATCTAGGACCACATCTCATGCATGTGTTAGAGATTTAGAAGAATCACTAGTTGTTGTCTAACCTCAATAAATGTTAGTTTTCTTATCAATTCATTGGTGTATTTTTGGTATGTGATCAGTGAAGGAGAGATCAAGATAGATTCTGCAAAGATGGAGTCCATCATGAAATAACTAGTTCCTACCATTGAAACTAAAGTTAGGAGTTTTTTTGGGGAAACACAGTACTTGCAAAATTTCATTCATTCATTTCAATGATAGTTGCACCACTCCACACCATATCAATGAGTGGTAATAATTTCCAATTGGGGAAGAATAAAAAAAAGGCTTTCAATGAGATGAAAAGAGAGATCAATATAGCACCAATTACTACATTACCAAAATTAAAAAATTATTTTGAAGTGGAGAAGATGTAAGTGGGCATGCTATGGGAGAAGTTTTGATGAAAGGAGGAAGATCTATATGTTATCGTTCTAAAATATTTCATTGGGAGATTGTAAACTACCTACTTTTGAAAAGGAAATCTATTCCCTACTTCAATCTATCTAGAAGTCGAAGCACTATCTGATGGGAAATGACACCATCATCCACATAGATCACCAACTGTTACAATATTTACAAGCCTAGAGTAAACTACAACAAACCATGTACATTACAAGTGGATGGGATTTTTACAACAATTTCATCTCGTCAACATGTATAAAAAGGGAAACACAAACAAGTTTATAAACATTCTTTCAAGGCCACCCAAATCCAATATTACAACTTTGGGAACTTTGATGCACATGGATCCTTTTACCCATGATGCATATTGAGAGGTAGACATAGAAGATGAGGACTTCAAGGAGGTATTTCAACATCTACAAGGACAAATTCATATAAAAGAAGGTGATGAAAAGGATGACTATGATTTCTAGAATGGGTTATTCTATAAGCTCAAGCTCTATGTCCCTAAAGGAATATGAATACAAATTATCATAGAGGATCACACCTCTAAGGTTGTGGGACATTTTTCGTGTTGGGAAGATAGTTTCCAACTTACAGAGGTATGTGTACTAGCCCAAAATGTAATAATAGATAGGAAATTATATTAGAGGATGCATAATTTGTTGTACTAGCAGGTCCAATAATAGGAAACGAGGTCTATAGCATCCCTTATCTTTACCCACTTGACCTTGGGAAATCATTTCTATGGAGTGGGAAGTTTAGAAACAACTAGGAAGGGACATGGATATCTATTTAGGGTAGTTGACTTGTTCAATAATATGTTCATTCCCACACCTTATAAAAAGAGCAACAAAGAAAAAGAAGTAGAACACATGTTCTTTGAACAAGTTTGGGTGCACTTTAGGATACCAAGGAGCATCATCTCAAATAGGGATACCAGATTTATCAATACATTTTGGACTACATTGTGGGAGAAGATGGAAACTAAGTTGAAGATATATTTGACATTCCATCCCCAAAAACATGGGTGGAAAGAATTAGTCAACAACACTTTGTTGTATATTTTGAGGGATTATAATCAGAAGCATCTAAATATATCGATCAAAATATGATCTATATATAAAAATATTATAATAGAGCATTCCACAATTCTAGTGATAAGTCACCTTTTGAAACTTGCTTTATATATTTTCCACCTTCACCCTTGGATGTTGTATATGGAAAGAAATGATGAGTGGGGGAGGACCTCATAGGAGATGCATTGAGAGTATAAAAATTCATTAAAAGTATTAGTCAAATCCATTTTCAAGTACATGAGGAACTACAAAAGTCACAGGAAAAATACAAAGCTAGACATGATCAATACATAACCAAGAAGTCATTCAAAGTGGGAGATAGAGTTTGGTTACAACTGAATAAGGAAATACTATAGGGTCTTTGTAAGAATATTAAGTCCCTGCAGTATGGACCTTTTGATATATTAGAAAAGGTGGGAGATAACACCTATAGACTTAGTCTATCCCCATATATGCACATTTACTCAATACTGAATGTAGATAATATCAAACTCTATGAGCCTTCCATGCTGGATGAGGAGGAGGAGAAGGTAGTACCTTTCATAGATGAATTGATAATATATTCTTTGGTAGAGTTGTTAT
>SNQJ01S0031456.1:0-16982 GCA_010110895.2 Picea sitchensis
AGACTGCAAACAACCAAGACTAGAAAGAGTTCCAGAAAACCCCTGAGAAGTACTATTTCTGACAGGGGAGAGGATGACTGCCTCTCTAAAAGAAATTTTCTGGAATCATACACGAGACTGACACTTCCTCATCTAGTGCGTACATGTGGGTTGTGAGAACGTAGGGCGTGGGTACACGCATGCAGACCTTATACAGGTCACGTGTACCTCTGTGGGTCTCGGAGAAGAAAAAAAATGCAGTCAAGCAAAGAAACAGAGATAACTGGTATGGAAGACTAGAATCTCTGTTAGCTCAGACTTTTGCAGAAACTTTAAAAACAAGGAATGAAACCAGTTTTTAAAAATACCCAAAAAATATTCCCAGAAACCCTAGAGATCCCTAGTATGGTCGCCAATTCTGTTGTGGGTGGGAAATCCCTCCTACAGACTAGCACTAAGGGTTTTATCATGCATGCAAAAATGAACTAAAGATTCTTACTTTTTAACATCATCCCATGCCTAGACCTCCATTACTCATATGTAAATACAAGGCTCAAGAGATTAAGTTGACGTACCTTATTCTTCGTGTTTGATGTCGATCCCTTTTCGCGCTTGGTCGTTCTTTGACTGCAACTCTCCTCCCAATGCTGACCTGCATTCACTAAAGACAAACAAAGAACTCCACATGCATTTGATCTATGAACTAATGGGTTAGATATTTAATCAATCATACAATCAATATTCCAATAATGACAATCTCATATGGCGAGACGGGAAAAGAAATTCTTTTATTAACTTCACAATGATACCTTACAATGATAAATTAGGCTACTGCTCCTCCACCCTGGTCCTGGGCTCTTCTTCCACTGTCTTCCAACCACTTTTCTCTACACTTCTCTTTGCACAAGGATGGCTAAAGTTTGGGACAAAGGGAATTCTCAATCGGGTATAGTTTCTTTACTATGATTCCCCTCTTCCAAATGGGACCCCTAACCCTTCTTTTATAGGCTAGAAGAAGCTAGGTATTTGGTCAAATGTCCATCCATGCATGGCTGAAAGGTTTAGTTAATTTACCCAAAGTTGTGTGTTCCGTCAACAACTTTCCTTTTTTCGTTCTTTTGTAGGTACATGCGGGCTATCTCGGGTCAGCTAGCGTGTACACGCGTGCAGTAATGTAGCAGGGCACATGGGCCTTTATAAAAGGGGTTTTTAAGAAGAGTTGTTCAGTAGTGTTTTGGAAAAGAAGGAAACTGAGATGGCCTGATGCCAGGTAAGCATATCTGGTGCAAATTAGGGTTATAACAGGAGTGCCCAAAACATCACCTTCTATGCCCTAGACATCACATGAGGGCTAGGGTTTTGATGGGGTTTCTCATGGACGATGGTGTTGTGACATGGTTTGAAGGAAAGAGAGACACTTGGCATGCATTAGAGCACTTGGTGTCATAGCTTATGGCATTTGGAGGCCCAATGTTCTTCACCAAAGGATTCAACGTCACTCTAGAAGGCCTAACGTCACCCCTAAAAGGGGAATTTTACTTTGTGATTTTTTAATTTTAAGTTGTAAAATACAAATAGGGAGGCTGGCCTCTCTAATTTGATGTTGAATTTTGAAAAAGTGGACAAATTGGTTTTTGGGTGATCTCTTATAAATATATGTCACTTTCATTTCATTTGGATCATAACTCACTTGAGAATTACATATTACATGGCTGAAATTTTTTCCCTACTTGGGAATTTATCTCTATCTATCTATTGAATATCTCTTTGTGATGCTATTACTTGTCTATTTGTGAATAAAGTAAGGTACTACCTCTTGGATGCTTCTTGGTAATTTTGGTGGAATATACTTGATAAAGAAGGGTTTATTCATGGTATTCTTGGAATTGGTAAGGAATTTCTGCATTTATTGTTTGGTTTCTTTTTTTTTTCAAGCATTAATTCATCTAGACCCTTGGAGGAGTATAAAGGCATACACCCTCCATCAATTCTACCTTTTTATCTTTGAATAAGCTACTTTGCAAAGGTTGCTACAAGGAGTAAAAAAGGCTTATACCCTTGTAGATTTACCTTGCTAGGTTTGTTTTCTCTAGAGATTAAAAACGCTTACACCCATAGAGAAGTAATAAACCTAAATTTTACATAAGAGACTTCATTTCCCAATTGATTAAGCACTAGTGTAATTTACTTTGGATATATAAAATCATTGCATTGGTATATGTGAATTGTTGAGATATTGTAATTTTCTAAGTTGGAAATATTATACATGCTATAAGCTTATTTGTGCCCTAAGGGAGTCTTATTTAGCTAAGTAGTTTTCTTTGTTGTTAAAAATCAATGCTACAACTATTAGGGATGCAACAACATCCTCTAAAACTCTTCATTTACCCACCATTCTACCACTAGAATTTACTTGTAAGCCCTGGTGATTATTCTACTAGTCATTGGCTAATTCTTGAGTGGTTTACTTGCTTATTTATGTGGCTAGAATTTGTTATTGCATAAATGTTTTCTTCATCCATTTGGATGTTACAACACTTGTTGATAACATCATATAACAACCCTCTAACATCATCAAAATCTTGTTGTAATCATTGGAAGTTTCTCTACTCATTATTATCTTTATTTCCAAGTATCTTGTATATGATTTTGATTGATAATTTGTAGTTGTCATAAATGTTCATTGCCAATATATATATATATATATATTCCAATACTATTGAAATTTTGGGACAACAAGGTTTCTTGCAGATTCCCCTTGGTTAAAGGCTTGGATTATCATCTTTTGTCTTGTTTCGAGCATGGCTAACATTTTTTTTCATGTACTCAACGCTTGGAAACCATTTGTATTTTCACAAGAATCATCTTCAAGCCTTCCATCATCTCCATATTTGACCTATAGGGGTGTTCATCATCATGATATCACTTTCCATCTCAATCCCCCTAGGGTCATTGGGATCCCCCCTTTGTGGTGATTTCATCATCACTAAAATGAGGGGAGTGTCTATCTAAGGTGACAGAGGGTAGGTACTCATGTAGTTGTCTCATCTTTGTTACTTGGGTTAAGCTTTTCCCAAGATACAGTCTATGTGATAACAGGAATGAGTAAGGTTGTCCCAGAGGTAGCAACTAAATTAGGTGTAAATTTGTCCAGGCTAACGATGTATCTCTATTGTGTCTTCATCTGGACCAGTGAAGTGTGGGTGTGCTTCATCCTATGTTCCAAAAATTCAAGGAGTGGCTAGCCCAAGTCCTGTAGTTATAAAATTACCTAGTCACTCGGGCACTTGCAAATCGTAAGGGTAGGTTGATTGTTCCAATGGAC
Organism: Picea sitchensis; assembly: GCA_010110895.2. NCBI lineage: Eukaryota > Viridiplantae > Streptophyta > Pinopsida > Pinales > Pinaceae > Picea > Picea sitchensis. Next base: position 3,305 of record SNQJ01S0031456.1, read on the forward strand.
AGTCCCAATGGAATCCTTTTTTCTAGGTCGTCATAGTTGATAACGAAGAAGAGGCGAACAACTACAACCGATAGAGGGGGTAGTCTATAGAATGCATATGTTGGGTTCAACAAAGGTGTTGATCCATGGCAGCACGCACAACAAATGTTGATAGAGAAAGCTGGAGAACGACAAGAAATTTGAATCATTGTTCAATAAATTGTTTAGTAAGGATAGGGATCTTGGTCATCAATTGTACATCGGGTCCCCTTCCAAGTAGTTTCCTTCTCAGTGCCAGCTGATATGAGAATGACATCGTTGGACTGCAAGTGGTCTACTTGAACTATTTCCTGTAGTAAATCACATGTTTGTTAGGAGAAGCCATGGATGCGAAGACTTTGTGGTTGAACTATGATTCCTAGAATAAATAGATCTGGTGGCTAGGTGGCTAGTAGAACTACTCAATTGATAGCTAGTGTGATTCGGATTTATGAGTGGAACGAAATGAAACATAGATCTATAAAATCAACATAAAGATATATTGACAATAACAGAGATACAGTGAAACTTGACTTCTATTCAATCAAGAAACTATGTTGAAACTGTAAAATGCAGAATGAGAACAATCTTGCTCGAATGGTGGTAGCTAATCTCTGAGAAGAGATGTGGCAGCTACGCGCATTCATCTGAGCACATTACAATGAGGCCTCCAGGAATTTTTAGCATCAATAAGTAATGAGAAAACCCTAAACATCCAAAAACATAACCCTGGGAGATGAAGCACAAAACGTCGTGTGGGCCATGATTGGGTAAGTTGGTACATCAACTTCCCAGGGTCGTAACTTTTGCATACGTTCATTGTTTTAGTCACACGATATCCCATTGGAATGATTTATCCGATTACTACACATTTTTTCATCACACTCTAACTTTGTTTATTTTGTGACTCTAGTGGGCCCAAAAAATGATGTGTAGGGCCTCAAAATGACCCTGGAAGTTTAGGACCCGAAAAGGTAGAAAAAAATGGCTATGTGATTCAATTAGAATAGGTGGGTGGCCACCAATATCTACTTGGATAAATCATCCCCCCTTAGGAAGCAATGGCCTCCATTGTGTTGATTTTCCCCATCAGATGAGGAAATTTCTGTTGAATTTGGCCCCGGGTGAGCCACTTGCCTTGGTGCAGGAGCTACCCTGCTTTGACAATGCGATAAAGTTGAAGCTTATGTTGGTGAGTTCCCTTGACCTTTGTTTCCATGATATTATCAGTGGATACATGTTCCATGCATTCATGGTTGAGCTCTATCAGTGTCAATTGTTTTGTTATCTCTAAGGTGTCCAATAATGGTGGAAAGTATGGCCGAAGGAGGTCCACATTAAACACGAGGTGAAACCCAAGGAAGGGGGGAATGTTATCTCAAAAGCATTGCCACCCACAGCCTTAGTGATGGTTTAAGGTCCATAGAAGAGTGAAAGAAGCTTCTAATGGGGCCCTGTAAGGAGTTCTTTCTTCAAGTGCAACCAAACTTTATCTCCCACCTAAAACTTGTGTGGCACCTGGTGTTGATCATGGCGTTGCTCGTACGTGGCATTGGACTTCTATAAAATATCTTGAACCTATTGGCGGATGTGTTGGATTCGTTCAATGAACCAGGTGGATTTTTTTAATTCAGTTTGAGCATGGGAAAATTATATCAGTGTGGACACAAGGGGTAGTGAAACATCCATGGGACCCAATGGTTGAAATCCTAACCCCAACTGAAAGGGGTTGTGGTCAGTTGAGCTATGTATGTCTCTGTTGTAACTGTGTTGAACATAGGGAAGACTCTCATCCCATGTGTGTGGATGTTTATAATTGTTCATGTGCAATATATGCATGATCATCATGTTGACGACCTCAGTTTGGCCATCCATCTGGGGGTGGAAGGAAGTGAATTTGGTGATCTTGGTGTCCAGTAGTGACTAGAGGCTCGACCAGAATGTGCTGAGGAATCGACTGTCCCAATATGAGACAATGGTTTGTGTTATCCAAAAATGTACCCACATTGATTAGAAGAAGAGCTTGGCAATGACCTCCACTATGATTCTCTTCTTGCAGGTGGACATAATCACCACCTTGTAAAAGAGATCAACAACCAAAAAAACACAGTCATTTCCCCACTTGGTTGAAGGAAGGACCAACATGTAGTCCATCGATATGGATTCCCAAGGCCTGTCAGGAGTAGGCAGGGGGGTGTACATGCATTTTTTTCTTAATGTCTGGTTTGGAAATGGAATAGGCAGTGCGGGACCTTATATACTTGCTGACATAATGTCAAAGTTTTGGCCAATAGAAATGTTGCTACAACACTGACACTATCTTTTCTACACCAAAGTGTCCTGCCACCTGACTATAGTGAGATTCCAAAATAATCTTCTCTCACTCGCTTGATGGGATGCATAGATGGCACAAAAACCCATCCTAAAGATGGAAATTAGTGACAGTTATGTTTGTGCCCAACATATGGTAGGTAGTGGCGAAGTTAGGATCTCTCTCGTAGAGTTGGGGCCATCCAGAGGTCTCATGGCTGCAATGTTTTAGTGTTGTGGTTTGTGCTGTAACGGGAGGTTGACTAAGGCAGTCAGGGATGCAATTGGTGCTCCCTGTCTTATACTTGGTGTTGATATGGAATTGTTGTAAGTATGTGGACCACTTATGATGGTGATCATTCTATAATTTTCCTTATGTCTGCATGAACTATAGAGGTTTATGATCAATGTGGATGATTTTCTCCTTCCCAATAATGTAATGCCTCCACTGGCGACAGGCTTCAATGGAGTACATTTCTTTGTCATAAGTGGGGTACTTATGAATGTAATATGATAGTATCTCACTATGATAGGCCACATGATGTTTTTGTTGAGTGAGAATTGTGCGCACAACATAGTCTAAAGCATCTATCGTGATCTTAAAAGGTTGTTGCAGGTCAGGTAATGAGAGCACTGGGGCTGAGCACAAGCATTGCTTCAAATAATCGAATGTTTTTTGTTGCAAATGGACCCACACAAAATTTTCCTTACCACCACCCCTGGTCACTTAGCTAAGGGACCATGCAATATGGGATAATCCCAACACGAACCTGCGATAGAAATTGGCAAGGCCTAAGAATCTTCGCAACTCAGTGACTTTGGTCGAGGTTGGCTAGTCACGAATGACATGGATCTTGGTTGGATCGACATGCACCCCATGATAATAAACAATGTATCCTAGGTATTGTATCATGTCCATGCCAAAGGAGCATTTTTGAACTTTACATATATCTTGTGTTGTCGTAGAGTGTGTAGAACCTATTGAATATGCTACAAGTGTTTCACCCAACTCTTGTTGAAGATGATGATGTCATCCAAATACACCACCACAAAAGAATTACTGAAAGTCTGCAAGATATCATCCATCATCCTCATGAAATTTGTTGGGGAATTCATCAAGCCAAAGGGCATGACCAACTATTCAAAAAGACATTATTTGGACTTGAAGGCAATATTCCATACATTGGTTTTCTCTATTGGGACCTAGTGGTAGTCAGACTTCAGATTAATCTTACTAAAGTATTTTCCCCCCTTGAGATGGTCAAAGAGATCACCTATTCGAGGAATTGGGTATCGGTTCCTGACTATCATTTTATATAGGGCCGGGTAATCAATACAGAGTTTCCATGTCCCATCTTTCTTCTACACCAATACGAATGGGCTTCCACAAGGTGATGAGCTTGGTTGGATGTGCCCCTTTTTTAGCAACTCTTGGATATGGTGCTTGATTTCCTCATTTTCTAACAGAGAGTGTCGATATAATGGCCCATTGGGTAGAGATGCACCAGGGGTCATATCAATTAAATGGTTGACCTAACAGTGTAGAGGTACCCCAGTGGGTGAGGAGAATATGTCTTTGTATTCTTACACAACCTTCTCCACTTACTTTTTCTACGTGGAGAGACATGTCGTCGAGGACATGGATTTGGTTGCAACCTTCCTCTCACCTTGAGCATGAATCACAAAGAAGACAAAATTATTGGTCTGAGAGATGACCTTCCTACATTTCTTGGCAGAGATCAAGGAAATGGAAGTAGGTGGGACTACCTTGAGTATTCTGTACAATTTCTTGTCTAAAATAATAATAATAATGTGAGGCCTAGACTCATATACAACATGACATTTCCAGAAATAAGGTTAGCCCAAAATAACATCACAAACTTCAAGGGGGGAGACATCACACAATACCTCATCTTTAAAGGGCGTGATGTCGTAGGATAGGCAACACTATTGGTTGACACAGAGATCACTTACTCGGAGGATCCATCCAATGTTGTATGGTTGTGGGTGTGTTGTTGTCCACAGGGCCAACCACTTGATGACCTCTGCTGAGATGAGGTTCTTTTCGCTACTGCTATCAATGATGAAGTGCAACAGAGTACCCTTCACTCACATATGTGAATGAAAGAGGTGCTCACCTTCCTCTAGTTCATCAGGTTCACCAGGATGGATCTTGGTGGTGGAAATGGTGGCAATTGGTTCTGCATCAATGATACATCTCCCTTTTTTTGGTTTTGACTCGGATTTGGAACCCACATCTAATTCAGAGGCTTTCACCTCAATCGACAATGTGTGGTTTGATAAGCATTCAACGATGTCATGCCAGGGGATCTCATGGAACTCACACCACTTCCCAGTGACTTTCTTTGTCTTCCCATTTTCCTTCTTTGTTTGCAACTTAGACTGGTTTTCCTGAGGCTTCCCATTCTTTCTATGTCCTTTGTTCTTCGGGTTGGGGCCTCCCTTTCCCTGCTTCTACTATGATGGGTTCCCATACCCAAACTGTCATGTATTTTGATTAATCTTCTACTCAATTTTGACAACATATCGATAGGTCACACCCAAGGATGAGATATCCAGAAACTCCATTTATATATGGATGTATATATGTATACCATCACGTTACTTGAGCACCATATGTCTCTTAGAGTCTTTGATACCTAGCTTGGTGCGCAAGGTATGGAAGACATTAGTGAACTCTGACACTGTTTGATCCCTTTCTTGTCGTAGTGCGGTGAATCTTGTATATAAGTCATCATAACTTCCAATAGGATAGAATATCCCTTAATAGCATCCCTAAAAGAACCATAGGTGGTCCAACTATAAATATTGGAGATTCATTTGTTGTATTTTTCTCACATAAATTCTCCCACCAATATTTGACATGGGGGATGGCCTTAAGGAGTGAAAACATAATCTTTTCTCTATCGGAAAAGTTATGGATAGAAAAATACCCTTCTATAAAGGTATAGATAAAATATAGGAATATCAAAATTGATCTATACCTTGAAGGGGGCAGCACCTCCACTATTGGAAGATGTGTCGCGTGTTGGCAATCGTTGAAGGATTTGCAGAAAATTATCCATCATCGTGTTCCTCTATCACGCGAGGGATTCCTCAAGCAACAATTTAAAGGGATATCCTACCCCATTGTCTCTTTGTTATTCCCCCGCAGTGGTCATCAAGTTCGGAAGCCAATCTTGTAAAGGATCAACTAGTTCGAGTCCCAACTGCTTATACCTCAACCTTATTGGGGACATGCACAAAGAAACAAATGAAGAACAGACCACTCTAATACCACTAATCCAGATTTATGAGCAAAAAAATGAAACACAGATCTATAAAATCAAAACATAGATATATTGACAATAAAATAGATACAATGAAACTTGACTTCTATTCAATAAAGAAAATATTTTGAAACTGTAAAATGCAGAATGAAAACAATCTTGATCGAATGGTGGTAGCTAATCTCTGAGAAGAGATGTGGTGGCTATGTGCATTTGCTTGAGCACATTACAATGAGGCCTCCATGCCTTTTTAGCATCAAGAAGTAATGAGAAAACCCTAGACATCCAAAAACCTAACCCTAGGAGATGTAGGAGATGAAGCACCAAAAGTCATGTGGGCCCTGATGGGGTAAGTTGGTACATCAACTTCTCAAGGTCATAACTTTCTCATACAATATTTGTTTCAGGTGTTGCATGATCATCGACTCCTTTATCTAGGGTTGTCTTTCTCTCAGTCAACTACTTCTTGTCGGATCCCGTACTGACTTCCATCTCCCTCAACTTATAGTCCTTTTTGTAATTCCTAGATTTACTATGTTTCCAACATCTTCTTGTCGACTGAACCGGGGATTTTGATCTACCCTTCAACTTAGAATTTCTATAGGAGAATTTACCTTTATCTCTTTCAACCAATCGACCTCTCACCACTAAAGCATCTTTGTTCAATCCTTTCATGTTCTTTCTTCTCATTTATTCTAACAGAATAGAATCAACCATGTCTTCTAGCGCTAGTGTGGTTGTATTACTCCATATATCCATGAATAAGCCATCCCAGGAGTGTGGAAAAGAACATAATAGGATTATACACTTCTCATCCTCAATGATTTTAATATCCATAGAAGAACTGCCATCAATCATTCTCAGAATATACAGTTTCTTTCTGAGAAACAACTTATTTACCAGATATTTCAACTGGTATAAGCTTCCATATTGTCCCACGTTTTCTTGGTCGAATCTTCACCTGAGACATTCACCAGTACCAAATATGCAAGACAAAGTCGACTCGTACTTCTTGCTCTTATTTCGATTTTCTCCCATTCTTCTACCGACTTTTCTATTGGTTGAGTACTTGGAAAAATCATTGTCCATTGTTCTCGATCTACAAGAAGATCTTCCATTTTAAGCTTCCAAAACTCAAAATTTTGGACATTGAATTTTTCTATCTTTATTCTTAAACTTCTCACCATTCACCTCCATGATATTTAACACAATTTATGACTTACAACTTTTATTGTACCTAGGGTTTAGTTATCAAATTCAATATTGGTAAAACAATATCTGATACACTCGCCAAATCATAACATGGCTCTGATACCACTTTTCAGGAAATGAGAGACACTTCCACACTAAACCTAGCATAGGAGAAGAATAATTTAATCAAGAACATAAATGACAAAGCAATCACATCGTACACAGAGATTTTACCCTGGAAGCCCAAACTGGGAAAACTAGCATTCCTTGAGTGTTTTTCTCTCTTGTTGTCTTATTCAATCTGAATAAAATTTTACATGTCTAACCTCGGTCCACACTTAAGACACAATCGACATCATACCCACTTGCCTACGCAAGAACAACCCTCTAGCCAATCTAGATTACCTCTGCATGACCAACAAACTACATGTACAGTTTTCTATAAATACATTCAATCATTCATCCATTAGCCTTTATGGCCTTACAACATGCATATTTATAGGCTTTACAATAGGAAAAACCCTAAAGACTTGGTGCCCAAAAACGGTTACAAATCCATCCAGATCATTGGCTACAAATACCGCAAATCTCAGGATTTTAGTACAATCGACTCCAATTCGACTACCAGTCGGTCACCACACGTCTTCCTATCGACCTCATGTTGGTTGACCTCTTCAACTTGTTTTCAGTGCCTTTACCATGTATTTAATGTCCCCATTACTAGCAAATCCAAAAAAAATGCATTAATACCAATTTTTAACGTACCCATTACCGACATCACAACATAAATTCACTTTGATACCATTTTCTGACATCCCTAGCCTTAGACCTAGCTAGGAATGCGCCACTTAAAAAATGTCCTCTCTCCTTCCAACTCAGATACCATTTTGTAACAAACTTATTATCAGGGACTCAACAACTTGATCTAGTAACGTTCCCAGCTAGGAGCTGGAACACACCCGACAACATAAAAAAATTTGATACCATTAAATTAAATAATTAGTTCGACATATGAACATAGTTAAGAAGAAAAATAGAACAACATGTGTGCACAATAACAATTCATATGTAGAATTTAACAATAGAAATTCCATGACAGAAAACCCATATTTTCACACACGCAGTAATTGAAATAAGCACATGAATGACACTTATCTCATAATATAAACACCAACTGCATGCAGACCTTCCACGTTCCTTTTAGCCTTAGACCACATTTCTCACAACTCTTAGAACTGGGCCACCCCCGAGCTGGGGCTGAACTCTACCAGGGAAAATGGAATACTAATCCAGTCTAAGGTCTGGTAAGCAGCATAATTATTCCATCCTAGGTGCCAACTGTTGCAACTAGCCTACGGTCTATCATTCCCCACATGCATGTTCCACCCCAGGAATTGTTCCCCTTCTCTGCTCAATAGTCCCTCGCCTACCCAACTTCCCTTCCGAGTCTTCAACAACAGGCCAAACATGAAGTCTCATAGCCCCACAGTTATTTCCATGTGCACCAGGAACAACTCTGAGTAGTTTCTCTCCTAGAGAACTACTCATGAGCCTAACAACCTACTTCTTCCATAACACGACCTGAAAATCGCTTCTTCAATATAGCTCCCATGATAATAGTACAAGTACAGGTTCTTTGTCATAGTCCAGTACCATCCGATATGACTCAAAGTTGCCTCCGTGAAGGAATAGTCAATAATCACCATAATGCATAGTCTCCCCCTTCACACTATATCCACACACACACACACACACACACACACACACACACACACATATATATATGCATGTTTCCTTTAAGACACTTGGCACTCCAAGGGACTCCCTTGTCCATACTTTCGAGACGAATTAGGATATATATGTATATCCATTACATTAGCTTTAAGGAATAATATCATAATATTCCATTAGGATTAAGCCCCTTACTAGACTTATTATCCCCCCTTTCCCTTTCTAGTGGAGTTTAGCCCGCATACTCATTTGTGGATCGGTCAGCATGCAACGGTGTGTTTTCATTAATAATATGAGTGTTTTCATATTATAAAAATAGGCTCACTAGCCTTTAGCACCTAGGCTCTTCGGCCTAGTAATCATATAATCCTTCTAGCATATAACAATCTGTCTCACCAACCTATAAAAAATTTACATTTATATGTACAACTGGGATTCAACCTAGGAGTATTACAATGTCGAACTACCTCGACCTTCAACTTTACCCTGTCGATTCACCTTGACCTTTGACTTGTTGTTGATGCACCTTGACTTCAACCGTCAATCGATTCACCTCGACTAGATTTTCACTGCTAAGAATATAACAACCCAACACATAAAAGCATTTTGTTTACTTTATATACTTATTTTTTTATAATAAACATTGTCACTTAAAATAAATACAAGTATCAAGAGTTAGTGTTGGAAACTCATAAAATGAGATTGCAATAAATCAGTCAATTATCATGCAAATTACATCGTTGGTCATAATCGGTGCTATTGAACTATTGGAAGTACGAAGTTGCAAAGTACGGGAAAGCGGGAGGATGGGAGATATGAATCATCATCACAAGGGTTCAAATTAGATTTTGTTGGTTGTGCAGCGCATATGCCTGTGTGTATGCCCAAAATATATGGTTGTACAGATGATATGTGTACCGGAGGTATATATATTGAACACTTCACTTATTTACAAAGTTTTCTCAAACATTGAATAGTTTACCTTTTTTCCTATTTTTTACAAAATTTTATGCAAAAAAAAATCGCTACAAAGACTTCAAAATGTTTAAAAATGAAATTGCCATAAATGAGTCGGTTATCAAGCGAATTACATTTTTGGCTAGAATCTATGTGATGGAACTATTGGAGGCGCAGACTTGTGAAGTGTGGGAGTGCAGAAGGATGATTGTTATGAATTATCCGCACAATGGTTCAAATTATACTAGAACTTGCATGTGCGGAGGATATGCATGTGCGGATGTACAAAAGATATATCTGTCGAGACGATGTCTTTGTGCCCAACAAATACCTGTGAGCTGGATATTTTTTTTTCCTTGGAAAAATTATTTTGTATTTCTGAGAGAAATATACATGTTACAATAGCATAACTATTTGGTCTTTACTGACCATATTCAGATCCTATATCAAAAACAAAAACATTCCTTAGGACTGAAGAAGAGCCTACACAATCTATATGCATCATTGAAAAACTAGATAAAATATCATTACAGAGCAGCCTACAACCATATTTCCATGGCTTCCACTTCTTCTCCATCTATGTATTCATAGTATCCCATAGCCCCCACAGGTAGAGCAAGGGCCGCCTTGGAAATTTCATCAGCTTTGGAGTTTAACTCACACATAATGTGATCGAAAGACAACCACTCAAAAGACTGGAAGGCTAGCTTGATGTCCCACTTGATTGGTTCTGTATAGATGTCTTGAGCTGCATTTTTTTAACTTTCCCAATCAATTACCAGTTTCAAATCCCCCGTGACCTAAATCTTCCTAACATATTTCCTTTTTGTTATTTCAAGAAGAGTCCAGAGAGTTGTATATTCGGATTTGTTATTGTACCCTTCCCCTAGAACATATATAATGAACAGGTAATGTTTCTGAGAGAGATATAAAACAACTCCAACACCATATTTTTGAGGGTGCCCTTGGCTGGCCCCATCGAAGAAGCCCCAAGGTACCTCGTAATCTAAAGAAGGCATTTCCACCAACCTAGGGGATTTCTCCTTCAAGGAGGCATTAAATTCTACTGCTTGAGAAACCATGATAGTCGTTGTGAATTATGGAGGGATAAATTTATCATTGAAAACCCCGGTGTTCCTGGCCCACCATAAATTAGAGATCAGTAAACAAAGAAAACCTGTGTATAACTTGACTGAATGATCATCTAGCCAGGCCTTGAAACATTCCTCCAAGTTTTCCTTATTCCAGTCCATTCTTGCTTTTGGTTTATATTTAACCAGTGATGATACCTGGGTTGCATAAGGACATGAGATAAATAGATGTCAGATAGATTCAACATCATTTTTACATAAACCACACCAATGAGGACCATTCCAACCTCTCTTAACGAGATTGTCCCAAGTTAATCATTTATTATTGAGGGCAAGCCACAACGAAATTTTGCATCTTGGTGGGGCTTTGATTTTCCAAATCAAATCCCACCACCACTTCTTAGGTCCATCGAAATCATTTTCAAACCAAGCTTTCTAGCCCAGGTTTGCTGTGAAGTTACCATTCTTTAGGGTTTTGGACCAAGCGAGAGTGTCAGCAGGTTTTCATCTAGACGAATATTATTTTCAACAAGTTTGTCCACAAACCTTCTCCATTCATCAGTGGGGACTCTGTCTAAGCTGAGAGTCTCAACAAAAATCTAGTCGAGCCATCCCCTGACCTATGGGAATCATGTGCAAGCATCAGCTAAAACCTGCATGCCTCTATCTCTAAGAGTGTGGATCAAGGGAGAAGAAAGAAAAAAGGAGTTCCCAACACCCAACCATGGGTCCTCCCCTAGTATTACACTCTTACCGTCACTAATTCTCCAAGAGGTTCAGGTTCCTACCAATGGGAAATCTTTGACCAAAGCCTTCGACATGATTGAGCCTTTGGAGAATTGTTGTGATATGTGAAACCATTCGTCAATCGTTAAATTTGAAAAGTACTTTGAGCTCATTACCCGAAACCATAGGGAGTTTCACTGGATTAAACGCCAAATATTTATGTCGGCCAAATCCTTTATGAAGGATGTAATTTTCTTGAGGCCCCAGCCACCTAGCTCTTTGGTTGAGCGATCATAGGCCATTTTTCTAGGGATATACCTCAAGATTTGTTCTGACTCGACCAAAGGTATTGAAAACTCACCTTGTGAATGGTAGATAAGATCCCTTTTGGAATGGCCACAACTGAGTTACAATACACATATATACTTTTCATTACCCCTTTAAGGAGAACCAGTCTTCCTCCTCCAGAGAGAAGTTTGTTAAACTAAACTGAAATTCTAGCTTTGATCTTTTCTATGAGCCATCCCCAATTCGATCACATGTAGTTGACAAGTTTTAAAAAGAAACCCAAATATTTAAAACCTTCTTCCAAATTCTTCCAAGGAGCTGGAATAAGGTTTTATAGAACTTCGACTTCTTCCTCTAGACAGTTGTTTAAGATTAGACAAGATTTCCTCAATTTAAAAACCATACCGATTGCCTTACAGAAGCCATCCAGAATTTGTTTTAGTTCTCTCATGTCACGAAGGGAATTCAAAACACTACATAGAATGTCATCCACAAAAAGGAGGTGTGAGATAACCTCTCTTTCTAAACCATCACTCCTCTAATCCGACCTTCTGAAATGGCTTCCTTAAAAATATTACTTAGAGCCTCAACAATGATAAGGAAGAGAAAAGGGGAGAGGGGGCATCCTTGACGCAGGCCCCAAGAGGCTTTAAAAAAATTAGAAGAGGAGTCATTGATGAGAACAACAAAGGATGAATTTTGAATACACCCCATGATCTAATTCACCATCTTCGGACTTATGCCCAATTGGATCAATACTAGCCTTAAAAAAGTCCATTCGACTCTATCGTAGCCGTTTTATAGATCAAGTTTTAGGATGACCACTTTCATATTTTTATTTTTCACTGAGTGTAGCACCTCCTGGGCTATGGCTACCAGATCGTGAATTTGGCAGTTTTTTAGGAACCCAAACTGCTCCTCTCAATGATCTTTGACATAATGAGTTTCAACCGAATCACAATTATTTTGGAAACTAGTTTGTAAATCACATTACATCAAGAAATGGGCCTATAATCATTGAAAGTCATGTCGTCCTTCTTTTTTGGAATTGAGCAAATGAAGGTGGAATTGAAAGACCCAATCACTTTACCATTTTTCTGAGATTTGTTTATCATCAAGTATAAATCCTCCTTAATCAGGTCATAAAAGGTATTAAATAATTCCACCGTAAACCCATACAGACCAGGGATTTTACTGCTTTGCATTGAGGAGAGAGAAACCCAAATTTCCTCATGGGAAACATCTTCATCGAGTTTTTGGTTCATTTCGTATGACATTGTTGAAGGGAACTTTGTCACCATGTTTAGGATGTCCTGAACAGGACAACCTAAAGGGGCTTTGAAAAAAGCTTCGAAAAATATTGCCTCGACTTCAACTTTGTCTTGAAAGGAGCTAACTGTTCTTCCTTCATGGTCCTTTATTTCCCAAATGGTATGGATATTTTTTTCTAAAGTTCGCAAATTGATGAAAATATATGGTATTGTTATCTCCAGCTTCAGAGAGCCCTGCTTTTTTGTCTCCATTCTTGTTCCTCTTTTTCTAGAAAATTGTTTTGTTGGGCTTCTAGGGCTTTTAGTTCCTCCAAAAGGCTTGTGTTAGGGCTTCCTTCATCTATCACTTTTAGGATTGATGACAACTTTCCTTATGTGTCCCATAATTGTCTTTGGATCCTATCCCTCCATATTGGAGGCTATTTCTTGGTATAGGGATCATCGAACACACCTGCATTTTTAAGATTTTCCCAAAAGATAATTCTATCAGAATATAGACCATAGATGTTTACAACAGTAAAAGGAAAATGAAGGTCTCTGAATTTGAGCTTAAATGAGATCGAGGAATTGAAGGAGGAAGAATCAATGACTTTGAAATCAGGACCCCAACTCATAATTATACCACCTGACAAACCATCTACATCGAGAGAGTTGAAAGACCATTTCTTTACACAAGGAGGATTTGAGGAGGTTGGACTTGAGGTGGGTCGAGGGACATCCCACCCTTATATGGATTGGCATCCTTCTGCTTGTACTTGGAGCGGAGAGCATAGATTCTAAGAGGGGAGGGGAAATAGGGGGACCG
>SNQJ01S0031456.1:24061-56155 GCA_010110895.2 Picea sitchensis
TAGGTAAAGAGGGTCAATTCAATGGGTTCTTGGGGAGGGGAAATAGGGGGACCGATATTTTGCAGTGTGCGAGGGGAGAGGAGGGAGGGAGAGGGGAGAGGAGGGAGGACGGGGGGAAGAGATAACTTGATCCGTAGGTAAAGAGGGTCAATTCAATAGGTTCTTGTATAGTATTCATGTAACATTGTTACATCTTTTAAATAACTAAGGTGTTGCTAATTGTAATTTTATATTTCCTATTTTTTATTAAAATGTATTTAACAAGTTGCAAAGGCAAAGCAATAATGAGAGAATTTATAATCGTTATTTGGTTATTTTAATTACAAAGGTAAAGTAATAATGGAAGAATTTATAATTGTTCCTTGGTTAATTTTAATGGTTAACCACTTACACACTTATGTTAATGATTAATATTCAAAATATTATAAATTGATTTTTTTTTAAATTAAAAATTATCATAATATGAACATTTTAAGTTTGGGTAATTTTGTACTAATTCACGAAAAAATATTGAATTTACATATTTGAGTGGTTAAATCTATATAATTCAAGTTCAACACACTCAATCCATTTGTGCATTCAAAAATACAATAAATAACTGAAAAATTACAATTTCTTCCAAATTTATCTCATCTTAATAAAAAAAAAACAAAACATAAAACAATTAAACATAAAAAATAAAAAATAAACATGCTTTTCTTTAATTAACTTTAAAATCATAATGTTACTAACGTACTTTACTACTTGTATAAAATCCTATAACTAAGTCAAAAGTGTGGTAAGTATTTATTCCACAAAAATGTCTAAAAGTTAAAAATTACACGCGGACCATATCAAAATTATACTAACCCATCTATAAACATAAGCATAAACACGATTTTGTCACTAATGACACTCACACCAAGGTGAGGTAATATGAATGCCCCACTTTCATTGACATCCATTTTAGAATAAGATAATCGTCATCTCATAAACAAAAAATTTAAATATATATATTAAATAATAATTTAAAACCACGCACGTCTCAAGAGTCTAAAATCTGTTAGAGAGTTTCCCAGTGAAACTCTTCTACCTCGTGCCGTCGTCTTGAAGCAACATAAGCCTATTTGGGCATAGCTCGCGATATAATATTTTAACCAAAGCGTATTTGGGCATAGTCCGAACTCAATATTTTCAAAACCTTGGGCAACGACTTATTGTTAAACTTCAAAAATATCATGACACTTGTTGGCAAAAAAATCAATATCATATTGGATGATCACCTAGCCACACAACGTGTCAAACAAGAGAAGCTTCCTTCCAAACAAATAAACTCAACACGTATCACAATTATGGAATTTAAAAGGTCGCTATAACCGTTTTGATGTGGATTTCTATTTCCGAAGGTTAAAATTATAGTTCATGCTATTGGATTAGGATTAGGATTAGCATAGTAGAAAAGTGGTTTAAATGTTTTGTTTTTTTGAATTTTTCATTAAAATTTGGTAATATATTTTTGGGTGAAATTGTAATTCTTTTGTTGTTTAAATTGTATTTTTAAATATATAAATGGATTTAGCCTCTTGAAAAAAATTTAGGGCATTCAAATTATATAGAGGTCATTACTTAAATTTGCAGTTCCAACAATTTCTTATTGGATTTTGAGTAAATTAATAGAAAAATATACTCGGAAAATTGCCAAAAAGTAGAACGTTTTTACTATTGCTTACAGAAAATCAGATTCTCCATAAACAACACGCATTGATATTGAGTATGTCATTGATGGGTTTTTGAGTTTTCCACTGAGAATTTCTTATAAGCATTTTGGGTTAATTCATTCTTCATGCATTAGATGTACATATTCTTCAATGACAACAAGCATTGATATTGATTGTGTCATTGATGGGTTTTTGAGTTTTCTTAATGGGTTAATTCATTCTTCATGCATTATATGTATAGAGTGTTTTTTTTAGTGTTTCTCATGTTGTTTTGATTTGTCAATATATTTTTGTATTACATCAAATTTTAGGGTTTGTCTATTCCTTCATATAAAGGGTTTAAGTTTCTTTGGATTATGTAAACCATTTGATATTTTATGGGGCAAGGAGTGTTTTATCACACTTTGGCTTTGTATAACCATTTGGGTACTTTGTGAAATGCAATATTTTGGTCTTTGCAAGAAATATTGCAATAGTTGGAGGTCTTGTAATTTTGTCATGCACCATAGAAGAATTTTGATAGTTACTTAGGTTGTTGGATAGAAGTTTTGTGTGCTTGGTAGAAGATAGCAGAATTTAGGGTTTGATATTGCCTTGTATCTATATATCATAATGTGCTTGGATGGACATTATGAGGACAACTTTTATTAGAAGGCAGATATTTTTCATTTTCTTGTGCTTTAATGTTTATGCAAAAAGAAGTTTGGTCACGGGTGTATTTGATGACCCACACTTCAGAGGCTGGGATGGAGTACATTTTGATTTCAATAGAAAACCTTAGTCCATCTACATCATGAACTCGGACCCAACTTTTCACATCAACATGAAGTTACATGGATTCATGACCCAGAAACCATGGAACCCATAGTCCCAGAAAGAACATGGATAAAATCTCTTGGAATTCTCTTCTGGACTCATAGACTCGTGTTGTGTACAGCAAAAGGATCAGACTTGAGCCATAATGGGTTTGACTTCTTACAAAAAAATGAAGTAGATGGTGAAGTAATTCATCTTGAACAAAGAGAGAATTACATATCCCTAGATGGTCAGATTGTTATCTTCTATGATATCTATGAATCCCTTAAGATTTTTCCTTTTGATCACTATGGAATTTATCTGAAGGAAATGGTGGAGATTCATGTTATTGCAGGTCTTGAGATTCATGACCTGAGCACTGATGATGATGCATCTATCTATAGAGACAGAGAAGGAATCCTTTCATCACGAGTTCATGGGGTGTTGGGGCAGACTTATTTGAATGGAATGGGTTACTGCCCAAATTAGCACCCTTGTAAGAGCCCCACTTGTGGTGCTAAGGAGGTGATCAGGAAATGCACCAGTGTCACCTCTGTACTTTTCCCCTTCAAGTAAGTTGTTGTCGTGCAAAAGATTCACTTCAACAAACAACACCTCAATGTACTATTAGATGAACCAATGCCCAATAAGTAATAAGATACCTTAAATAATATCCAATAGAAAACAAGGGCATAAACCACCCCAATATAAAGAGGGTTAGGAACTCATTTGATCCAAGTGGATATTGGTGGCCACCCACCTATTCCAACTTGCTCCTCTTGTATGTTTTTGTTCAGTACGTTCTTCTATACTTCTTTGTAATTGTGGGTTCTACACTTATGGGGCTATTTGAAGCCCCACACATCCTCCAAGTGGATATTGGTGGCCTCTCACCTAATCCAACTGGCTTATTTTGTATGTTTTCATGTCATCACTTCTTGTTGTACTTCCAGGGTCATTTTGGGGCCCTAAATGTTGTTTTTTTTGGCTCGCCACAGTCAAACTGTAGATGAAGTCAGATTTTGATGGTGGGATGTGTAGCTCTCTGAAAGGCCTTTCCAATGGGCTACCACGCACCTAAAACAGAGGTTGTATGCAAAAGTTACGACCTTGATAAGTTGAGGTACCAACTTACACCAACTTACCCATAGGGGCCCACATGACTTTTGGTGTTTCACCTTCTAGGGTTAGGTTTTTGGATATCTAGGGTTTTGGAATTCATGAGTAATATCAAAAAGGCCTCTGTAGCATCATTGTAGTCCATTTTTCTCAGACGGATGCCCGTAGCAGCCACATCTCTTCTCAAAGATAGCTACCACCATTCGAGCAAGTGTTTTAGTTCTACAGTTTTATAGTTTCAACCAATTTCATTATTCAATAGAAGATATTGTTCACTAGATATATGTGTTATTCTTCATATCTTTGTGCTTATTATATTCAGTTTGTTAATCAGTTTGTTCCACTCCTAAATCTAGATCAGTGGTATCAAAGCAGTCTTCTCTTCATTTATTTTTCTTCGTGCATGTCCCCAATAGATCTGGTTATAAGAAGTTTGGACTCGAACCAATCGAGCCATTACAAGATCAGTCACGTCGAGCCCGACAACAACCCATGGGGGATGAAAAGAAATATTATGGAGCAGGAGATTCTATTAAAATGTTGCTCGAGGAAGCCCTCGTGCGACAAAGGAACGAAATGATGGACAACTCTTTGTAGATCTTTCGACAACCGCCCACAGGAGAAGCATCTTCATCAAGCGGCCATGCAACCCCCTTCAAGGTACAAGTAAATTTTGATATTTCATTATTTGATGGATTGATAGATGTGGATGTTGTAGATAAATGGTTGAATCTGCTCGAAGGGTATTTTTTGGTCCACAATTTTTCGGATAGGGAAAAGATCACTTTTGTACTCCTCAAGGTCGTTCCCCATGTTAAAGACCGGTGGGATACTTACTCTAAGCAAAGGGTCGTGGAGGAATCTGCAATGTTTGTGCTGGCCCCTACATGGGATTCCTTCTGGGATGCCATTAAAGAACAGTACTACCCCGTTGGAAGCTACAAGGACTAGTACATCAGATGGACCACCTTGTGTCAAGAAAGGGACCAGACAGTACCAGATTTCACCAATATTTTCCATGCCCTACACACCAAATTGGGTATCAAAGACTCTGGGCGTCATCTGGTGCTCAAATACTGCGGTTATTTGCATAGATACATTCAAACAAAAATGGATTTTTTGGATATCACCTCATTGGGCACGGCTTATAGATACACTGTCAAGATCGAGCAGAAATTTAAGCAGAAAAGGCGAGAGTTTGGATCTGCAAACCCCACACAGCCGAAGCACGGCAAAGGCATCCCCAACCCACACAGCAAGGGACCAAGTTGATATGGTCGCCCTCAGGACAACCATTCCAAGCCGCAACATAAGAAGGGAAACGAGAAGATGAAGAAGGACACGGGAAAATGGTGTGAGTATCATAAAATCCCTTGGCACAACACTGAAGAATGTCGCTCCAAGAAATCCCTCATGGCCGAACTAAAGGCTTCCAAGTCAGAGGCTGATTCTGATTCTGAATCAAATCCTAAAGGAGGGAAGCGAATAATCGATGTTGAACCCAGTGCCACTGTCGCTACCACCAAAGTTCGACCAAGCGAACCAGAAGAACCGGAGGAAGGGGAATGCCTCTTTCACTCGCAGATGTGGGTAAATGGGGCTCTGCTTCATTTCATTTTCGATAGCGGTAGTCAGAAGAACCTGATTTCAGCAGAGGTCATCAAGCAGTTGGACTTGCCAATGACACCGCAGTCGTAGCCCTACACCATCAGCTGGCTTCGCCAAGGAAGAGATATTTGTGTCAGCCAACAATGTCGACTACCCTACGACATCAAGCCTTTCAAAGATGAGGTACTATGTGATATTTCTCCCCTTGAAGTTTGTGATGTTCTTTTAGGACAACCATATTTGTGGAAGCGTCATGTTGTGTATAAGTCTAGACCCCGCAGTGTTATTATTACTTTGGGTAGACAATTGTACAGGATACAAGAGGTAGCGTTGCCTACTATTATTTCTTTAATCTCTACTAAGCAATGTAGTGAGTTCATCTCACAGACCGAGAAGTTCATCTTCTTTGTGATCTGTGTTCATAGTAAGCAGAAGGTCACCGCCACATCTGTGGCCTCTACACAGAGCCTCTCTTTGCAGCAGAAGCAAGTGGACAGGATCTTGAAAGAATACAAAGACATATTCTCCTCACCTACAGAGGTAATGACACACTGCCAAGTCAAGCATCCAATTGATATGACCCCCAGCGTACCTCTACCTAATGGACCAATCTATCGTCACTCGCTGATGGAAAAGGACGAAACCAGGTGACATATCCAAGAGTTTCTTCAAAAGGGGCACATTAGACCCAGCTCCTCCTCTTGTGAAAGCCTGATTGTACTGGTGCAGAAGAAGGATGGGATGTGGTGACTTTGCATTAAATACAAAACCTTAAACAAAATCACAGTCAAGAACTGATACCCCATTCCCAGGATTGATGAACTTCTTGAACGACTCAAGGGGGAAAAGTTCTTCAGTAATATTGACCTAAAGTCTAGCTACCATGAGGTTCCCGTCAAACCAACTAATGTATGGAAGACAACCTTCAAATCTAAAGAAGGTCTCTTAGAATGGATAGTCATGCCCTTTGGTTTAACAAATGCACCAGCCACTTTCATGAGGTTGATGGATGATGTATTGAGACCCTTCACCAACTCCTTTGTGGTGGTATATTTGGATGACATCCTCATCTTCAGCAAGACGTGGGAGGAGCACATGCGGCATATTCAACAGGTTTTGAGCACTCTGCAGCAGGACAAGCTATATGCCAATTTGGAAAAATTCTCTTTTGGCATGAACAAGGTCCAATACTTGGGATACATTATTGATGAGCATGGGGTACATGTTGATCCGGCTAATATCCAAGTCATCTATGACTGGCCAGCCCCGACCACACTGACCAAGCTTCGGAGCTTCTTAGGACTAGCCAACTTCTACCGATGGTTCATGTTGGGATTCTCCCATATTGCATGGTCCATCAGTCAGGTGACCAAGGGTGGTGGTAGGGACAAGTTTGTGTGGGGGAAGGAGCAACAATGAGAATTCGATGATCTGAAGCATCGCTTGTGCTCAGCTCCAGTAGTCTCCTTACCCAATTTGCAACAATCATTAGAGATTGAGATAGATGCATCTGACTATGTTGTGGGAGCAGTTCTCACTCAGCACAGGAATCTAGTGGCATACTATAGTGAGACACTCTTTGACACTGTCCAGAAATACCCCACCTATGACAAGGAAATGTATTCCATTGTATAAGCCTATCGTCAATGGAAACATTACATTCTAGGAAAAGAGACGATCATACACACTAATCCCAAGCCTATGCAGTTCATATAGACACAGGGGAAATTGCAGAACGACCACCATCAGAAGTGGTCCACCTACCCGCAGCAATTCCATCTCAACATCAAGTATAAGACAGGTATATCCAATCATGTTGCTCACTGCCTCAGTCAGCCTCCTATGGCTTCACTCACCACTATGCTCCATTCCTGTGGACATGAGGCATCTGAGTGGCCCCAACTTTATCAGCAAGATCCAGACTTCACCACCACCTATCATTTCTTGGGTACATGCACAACTGTCACCTATTTTCACATTTAGGACAGACTCTTATGCCACCTGGGCCATTTTTGTGTTCCTACAAGAGAGCGTGCAAATATGATTTGGGAAGCCCACTACAGTCGAGTGGCAGGACATTTTGGCGTGGAGAAAATTGTGGTCGTTCTTTAGAAACATTTTTATTGGCCAAAACTTCGATAGGACGTCGGCAAGTATATCATATTTTGCACTGCCTGTGCCATTACCAAGCCAGACATCAAGAAGCAAGGCTTATACACCCCTCTTCCTATTCCCGAGAATCCTTGGGAATACATATCAAAGGATTACATGTCTGGCTTGTCGTCTACCAAGAAAGGAAATGACTATGTATTTGTGCTCATTGATCAGTTTTCGAAGATGGCCATCCTCAAAGCCTGCAAGAAGAATATCATAGCAGCAAATACTACTAAGATCTTCTTCGAACGAGTGTGGGTCCACTTTGGGATACCACAGACCATCATCTTCGACCGGGACAACAGGTTCCTCAACACATTTTGGTCGAGTCTCTGGTCTCTGTTGGACACTAAGCTCAAAAAATCCACTACTTTCCACCCCCAAACCGACGTCCAAACAGAGGTCATCAATTGGATGATTGTGCACATCCTGTGCATGTACAATTCTAAGAATCCACGTACATGGGACGAGAGTATCCCCTATGTTCAACACAGTTACAAAAGGGCTCTCCATAGCTCCACCGACCATAGCCCATTTCAGGTGGGTCTGGGATTCCAACCCTTGGGACCCATTGATGTTGCACTTCCTCTTGCCATCGCAAAGACAAACTCTTCCCATGATCATTCTACGATCAAAAAATCCACCAGATTCATTGAGTGGATTCAGCACATCCACAAATAGGTCCAAGAGATTTTTTATAAATCGAATGCTAAGTACAAGCAGCGCCATGATCAACACAGGGTACCATGCCAGTTTCAGGTTGGCGACAAAGTTTGTTTACATTTGCAGAAGGAGCGTCTTATGGGACCCCATCGGAAGCTTCACCCACTTTTCTATGGGTCTTACACTATCACCAAGGCTGTGGGTAGAAATGCTTTTGAGCTCAACACTCCACCCTTCCTTGGCCTACATCCAGTATTCAATGTGGACCTCCTTCGACCATATTTTCCACCATTATTGGACACCTCAGAGATCGCAGAACAGCTGACACCAACAGAGCTCAACCCTGACTACATGGAACAAGCCTCAACTGATCATATGGTGGATACATAGGTCAAGTGCACTCACCAGCAGAGGATCCCTCTGTATTGGGTTGTCAAGATAGGGAAACTCCTACACCAAGGAAACTAGCTCACCTAGGGCCAAATCCAACAAAAGTTTCCTCACCTGATGGGGGAACTCAACGCAATGGATACCATTTCTTCCTAAGTGGGGAGCATTGATCCAGGTGGATATTGGTGGTCACCCACCTATTCCAACTAGCTCCTTTTGTCAGTTTTTGTTCAACACGTTCTTTTGTACTTATTCGTAATTGTGGGTTCTACACTTCTCAGGTTGTTTGAAGCCCCACACATCATCCTAGTGGATATTGGTGGCCTCTCGCATAATCCAACTGGCTTATTGTGTATGTTTTCATGTCATCACATCTTGTTGTACTTCCAGGGCCATTTCAGGGCCCTAAACGTTGTTTTTTTGGCTCGCCATAGTTAAACTATAGACAAAGTTAGAGTTTGATGGTGGAATGTGTAGTTATCTGAAAGACCTTTCCAATGGACTATCACATGCCTAAAACAGAGGTGGTATGCAAAAGTTACGACCCTGGGAAGTTGAGGTACCAACTTAAACCAACTTACCCATAGGGACCCACATGACTTTTGGCATTTCACCTTCTAGGGTTAGGTTTTTGGATGTCTAGGGTTTTGGAATTCACGAGTAATATCAAAAAGGCCTTTGGAGCCTCGTTCTAGTCCATTCTTCTTAGACGGATGCATGTAGCAGCCACATCTCTTCTTAGAGATAACTACCACCATTCAAGCAAGTGTTTCAGTTCTGCAATTTTACAGTTTCAGCCTATTTCATTATTCAATAGAAGATATTGTTCACTGGATATCTGTGTTATTCTTCATATCTCTATTTTTATTGTATTCAGTTTGTTAATCAGTTTGTTCCATTCCTAAATCCGGATCATAATTATTACGTGCTTAGTCTAAAATAAGAGATAGCTTCATCATTAAGTACAAGCTAGCACTGATAAATTACAATCATGAACTTTGTATAAACTTGTAAGAACAGATGGTGCATCCCCTTAGGTTTCACCCAGAGAATCTCCCAATAAAAGATAAATATAATTAGCAACTAGGAGACTGACTTCACAACTAGATTTGTTATATAAGCTTGAGAAACAATCTAGAAATGAAAGTATACACTAGGAGAGGGTTAGAATGCACCTTTTTGAAGCACCAAACCCTATCCTTTAGGGTTCCACCAAATCTGATTTATAATGATGCAAATTAATTTATAGATTTGAAGAACTCCTTAAATCAGCCCACAAGATGCTAGAACAATCCTTAAAGCACAATGGGAGAAGTTGTTTTTCCTTCTTAGGGTTATAGATTAACAATGAATCATATGTACCCTTGTACTTACCCAAGTTAACAAGAGAAGAAGGAAGGAACACAACCTAGAACATCTCCTCTCCAAGTAGTTAAGTAACTCCTCAAATGGATCGGTCTTGCTAGCTTTGTAGTATACATTCACAATAATATCTTTGATGAACCAATAAAGAGAGAGCTCCAAGAATTGACACCAAAAACTCCAAGAAATATCTTTTATTAAAAGGCTTGAAACCAAAAACTCCAAGAAAAATATTTTATTAAAAGGCTTGTAAAATGATCTCCAACTATTCACCACGATTTGGAATGAGGGGAGAGCCTATATTTATAGAGGAGGATTCTACATAATTCTCATTCTTTATTAATTATTTTTCCTAAATTTAGCCTAAGCAGAGAAGGTCACCACAACATCCTTTACAATATTGCCAAAAAATACTTCTTGCAGTCTCCTTTATTTTAGTCAAATCATAGCGTTGATTTCCTTCTATTTGTTCACTACTTCCAATGTCAATTTCAAACACTTGTACACATCCAATTCTTGAAAACTTGTTGATGATATAGCTTGATTTCCCCACATATAGAAGCCCCAAATTCAACTAACCTCGGAAAGTTGAAGTCACCAACATGCATATTTACAACTCTACATCAATAAGGCATGGTTTAAACAAGTGCTAGGCAAACTTCTTGGGTATATGTCTACACATGATCCTCGTACATAAGGCCCCATGCTCAGATTCTCTTTTCCAACCATTATCCAAAATTTCAAAAATGCACCTAACAATACTACTTCATTGATTAGTCCAACTAGTGAGATCAATCCAAGTGAAATCTAATACAAAAATTATGTCTCTAGATTTTCCTTGATTAGAAGGAAATGATTCCCACATCCCCAAAAGGAAATTGATAACTAATTGATAGTTGGGTATGTTCAAATCCAATCAAATCAAGCTCGACATAATAGGCCTCTTCACTACATCTTCCTACAAAATAAAAGTATCATTCCACAACATTTACTAATTCATGCTCAACATCTCCTTAAGCTTAATCTAATTGCATCCAACATAGGGTTATTTATGCCTATACCTAGCTTGTATTGCAAATCATTGTTGTTGTTTCCATTAAATAATCCTCTTCATTTAAATCATATGGTAACTCATTACAAATACTTTTCTGTGATATTTACAACATTTTCGAGTGTCTCTGGGTCTGATATGACTTCCTGGGCTTGCTTTTGAAAACCATAGACACTCTTCATAGTCCTTCAAAGTGAAGTGTGACATAGTTTCCTAAATATTCAGACATCTTCTCAACACCAATTGTTACAAAGACATTATGAATTCAGTAAGGCACAATGTTATCATTACAAGAAACAAAGCTCTTAGCTATCTCATTTTCATGATGGGAAATATAAGAACCACCCCTCCACCATGAACATCAAAAACAATAACCCAAATGTGCTTCACTCATTGCATTGCACTCAATATGCCAGCCCATTTGACCAGGACACCAGGGACTATCCCAAAAAAGGCTCACTAGGATTTTCACTTTTCATAGAGCAAAGTCTGTAGGATTTTTCTTCCGTGAACCCATTTCTATTCGATCCCTTGAATGATAGTCATCCAATTTGTGTCCAAAAAAAAAAAAAAATGGATATTTGTCAACAGAGAATTATACATCACCATTCTCAATCACATATGCATAGCCATCTCTTAGGATATCTTGAATTTATTATGTGATATGGTTAGTTACATTCGGTTCTAAGGAAGACAATTTAGCTCAACCATGTTTGATTGGAACCAATCATACCACACCATCTATGATCTCATTTCCCAAATTCCAAAGTGATGGGTAACAGTGCCCATTCCAAGTATTCAGAGAAAAGTGTAGTCAAAAGTTTGCATGATGGAGAGGCATGAAATTATGAGGTGACAACTAACGAAGTTCATTGGGTTTTGCATGCATCCATCCCAAAGTCTCTAAATCATTCATATATTCATGCTCCAGCAAATCCAAGGGCAAATGAACTTTATAATGTGTTCCACATTATGTAGCATACAAGAGACATTGAGATTAAACCTACAGAATATAACCCTTGTATTAACAATTCCAAAAGAGAGAGAAATGTTTATGGGCCTCTTCAAGGGGGAAACCTCCTTTTAGAAAAGCTCCAATAAAATAACAATACTTGACAAAATATTACATAGCCTCTTAGCTCTATAAATAGTTTCTTATTAGAAAAAACTTACTACTTTTAGTCCTATCATTAACGAATACCAACCACCTAGTGGGCCTAATTTAATAATGACAACCCTTCTATAGTAAGTCACTATCCACTAACTATTGAATGAGTCTTATTCAAGAATATGGACTCATACATAGATTGAATAATTCCTAAGTACCCCAAAGTAGGGATGTTAGGATAGGACCCTAACATTCCCTCCCTGCTTAAATTGTAGTGTTGTCCACAAGGCTAGAGATGTGAAAGTTGTTGTTAAATATCTCCTAGTTCCCAGATGGCATCTTTAGGTTGCATATCCTTCCACTATATTAGGATTTCATGGATATTGCATTGGTGTAGTTAGTGCTTTTTGGTGGCCAATATTTATTCTAGTTGTAGCTAAATGCATCCTTCTTCTTCAAATTCTAGAGGTAACTAGGTTAAACTCAACAATTTGACCCCACAAGCTTCTTCAAATAAAACACATGAAATACTTTATGGATCTTGGAGTGGGTAGGAATAACTGTTAAATATTACAGCTGTGTGATACATCCTCCAGGACACCAACTGAGTGAGTTGTCCTGAGAGAGAGCCCATGAGTTGGGTGTGCCCATGAGATGAGTGTGTTGTTCCTCTCTGAGACGGAGAAGGAACATTGTGTGCCCCTGTGTGGGGTGAGGAAACCCGTGATTTGGGTGTGCCCATGAGATGGGTGTGTGGTTCCTCTCTGAGATGAAGATGGAACATTGTGTTCCCCTATGTGGGGTGAGGAATCCCATGAGTTGGGTGTGTCGTTCTCTCTGAGACGAAGATGAAACGATGTACTGGTATCCTCTGTGTAGAGAGTTGAGATGATGTGATACTCCAGATGATTCTCTTGTGAGACGCAGTGAGAAAGAGATCTGTTGAATAGGATGTGCATGTGGTTGAGCATAGGTGAACGTGATCCTAGTGGCTAAGCACTAGTGAGTGTGATTCTCTTGTGAGACGCAGTGAGATAGAGACATGGATGTCCCTGTGGTTGAGCACAAATGGACATGACCCTAGTGGATAAGCACTAGTGGGTGTATGAGATCCCTTGATATATTATCCAAGAGTTAGACTTACCTGTAACCCTATTTGTGATGTAAAGGGTACAGGTCAACCCCACCATAAAGTGAAAGATAATTAATGTAAAAGATAATTAATATGGTAATTATTAATTATATTATGAGTTATTGAGGTCAACCATGTTGTGCCAATAGACACTACTTTTGATATGTCCAATCTAATATAAATAAAGGTAATTTTCCCCATTGAGGAATGTTGATGGGAATTTATGACACATCGTCAACGGGAAGGGAAGATCTGGTCTAGGGTTGTCTATTTAACCCAAGCCGTTTGGGATAATATCCCCTGACGGGTTTTATGGCTCTGTTACCCAACTAAGATCCTAAAACAACTAAAATATGTGGAATAACTAAAGATACAACTCTAACAATCAACACTTTAGTTACAAATGCTTAACTAACAGCGTTCATGTACAAAAGTTATATACAATTTACAAGGTTTAAGGAAAGCCTTGTGAAAATAATTGTTTTAAGATAATAGATTTAAACAAGAAAAATAAACCAAAATTACTCTAGTACTCTAATTACTAAAACTAATAAATTGTGAATGAACAGGATTGTAAATGATATAACGAAAATAGACAAAGCAAATTAACATTGAAATAATGTCATCACTATTCATTCATAACTTAACAAATTAAATAAATAATACACTAACTAACCTCTAGTTGATCAGCAGTAATAAACTAAATTCATCTCTCTGCATTTGTGTGAGCTCCTTTTGTCCCGTTTCAATTGAAAACCTATGACAGAAGCAAGCATAATACTTCCTGAAGAAATTTCCCCGGATGGGGTGCTAGTGGGATCCTCGTGGCAAAGGACGGGAGCAACCACAGTCCAATGCAACACGGAGCCATGTGATGCAGGCGTGCCGCAGGCTGCCGCCCTCCCGGGAGTTTAATTGGCATTTACGTCGATGTAATGGGGCATTAACGCATCCCATTGCACCTTTGCATTATGTTGAAATGGCTCGGCTCGTCGTTATGGTTATCGATCCCTGTATGCGGTCTGCAGGGCTCCTCCCTGCGCAACGCAGACTGGACCTGGCTCGCCCCCTCTGGACTGTTGTTGTCCCAGTCACTTGTTTGCACCTTTGGTTTGATATCATCTAGGCTAGTCCACCTAAGCGCATGAGGGAGCGGCTAAGGAGAAGACCGAGGAGGGGCTCTCCCTGGAAGCCCCGTCAACCCTCGGTCTCGCCTTCAGATTCACCTTCCACCTGTTCATCCTCCCGTCTTCAGACTCCATCCACCATCGCCACCTCGCCACCTTCGCAGCGTATGCTTCTTCATTCCATGGCCATTATCCCTCGAGAGTCGACCTCACTTCTGAGACGCCCTCAGGGTCCCGGATGCAGTTCTCAGCCCCAATGCCAAACCCTGGGCCTTCGAGAACCATGAGCGGCGAACCACCAGCATATGGTGAGCCTAAACGAGCGTGCCTCCACCCCACGGACCACCTTGATAGCACGCACTTTAGGGACCGACTGGTCATACTGTATGACTTGGTTTTTGAGCTCAGACAGGAGGTGGCGGACCTTCAGTATCACATACAAGCCACGGAAGAAAATGTGGCGATCTTTCTTCAAATCATCTCTTCAATGCACTCGGATCTCTCCTTGAACGCGGTCGATTTGGCTCCAGTGGAGGCACCTGATACTGCTACGGGTGAAGGCATGGATAGCACACAGTGACCAGCAGAAGAGAGGCGAGAGAATGAGGAGCGAAGCGGCCAAGCTAAGGACACTGTGCATGATGAGGGAAAGGAAAAGCAATGGGATGATCAACCGACGTATATTGAAGAAGAACCTTGGATGGAGGACCTCCGAGACACGTGGATAGGTTATCTGTCAGGTGTTTAGCTCACTAGTGTTGTTTGTCAAGTTTTATAAGGCTCATAGTTTAGATGGCAGCCAGTTTGCACAATGTTTTTTACTAGACTTAAGACTTTCTTAGACATTTGAACTGGATGGGCTGGCTGGACTGGTTTCCCCTCTGTTGGGGCAGTCCGGTAACTGCAGCCAGTATATTGTTGTATTTTGGTTTCTTTCTTCAGCTTTAGTAGGCTCTTAATATAAATATACTTCTTATTTACAAAAAAAAAAAAATACTTCCTGAAGAAATTCAAGGAAGTGTTTCATATTCTGGAGTGAGTTTATGACAACAGAAAGACAAATAATTATATATCATGTGACCTTGAAATGTCCAAGAACTAAGAATGAAAGAAATTCCAATTCTCGGTAATGGTGTTACCATCTATCTAGCATCATACGTAAACTCAAAATACTTAAATAGATGAGTAGTCACAGATATAAAGGGAACTAAAAAGATAATTAACAACATAAAGAAAAGCATGATATAAAATATTATGTGCAGAACAGAATAAAGCTAGCTCGATACATATAAAATTTCACACCTAGAAATTATATGAGAAGACAATGTAAAAAAAAAAGACTGCATAGTCTACACAGGACGAAAGCCAAAGAGTAAACTTCTTTCCCATATAGTTTCAAAAATATATGTCCATCATATGGTCTAGGAAGAATTGCCTCTATCACTAGGCAAACATTGTTATTTATACAAGTTTCTGATTTGTTCCTCTCATCATGCAAGATAGTGGCTGAGCTTTTTAAAATAAGTTTTTACTAAAATAAAATAACAAAAAAGATAATTTTGTTGGAGTCTTTTAATCAAAAACATTTACATTAATAAAAATTGTTTTTCAAAAAAGAAAATTACTAGTCCACTAAACGCTCAACCCATGACTCATTCCCTTAATCATAGCACATCAATCTGTTGTTCACCTGAAACAATAAAAACGAAATCAAAATTAGACAATAATCAAAACAAATAATTTCAAAAGACAAACTATAGAATCTTTCAATTCTATAGCTAGTCTAAAATAACAACAAAATCAAAACAAAATTACTTATTATCCAAACAAAATCAAATCGTAAAAAAACAAAGGGACTATTTACCAATTCAGAAATTCTAAAGAGAGGCATCAAACAAATATGATTTTATAATGGTATTGAAATTGGTTGAATTTTTAATAACTACATTCCCATATCTCTTAATACGCTTGTTGGCTTTGTGTGAGTTCGATCGAATGCAAGCTCTGATCTCATCATTTTCCCTCTCAAGAGTTGTGTTCCTATTGACCACTTCGTTCAACTGTGCCTGTCGGTAAGGAACATCTCGATAATACCTTTCAATCCAGTCAAAAAATTTCTCACAATACACCAATTCAAGATTTGGTAAAGGTTGAGCCTGATCTGTAGTGGGTAACTTACCATGTGCCATGATTCTTTTGAGATCATGTTAAATGCATGAAAAACCTTTTTGTTCTTTTAAGAAAGGAGGCAGATTCAATACGAGATCAAATTGGGGTGCATCGGTGCTAGTATCCTCAACAAGCGAGGATTTTTCTTACATAAAACGATTTTGAATGCCTGAAAACCCCTCCCAAGATCGCAATGGCTTGCATTAATCTTACCTTAGCCTTGCTTTAGGTGAAATAGAGGAACAGGGCATGAATTAATTAACTGATATGAGGAGAGGGAGGATCTGAGTGTTATATAAACCTAGTCACCTGAGAACTGGCTTGAATCTCTGAGAAAAATGAAAAAAAAACTCTTACCTCAACCGAGACAGAATTTCTAAGATATTTTCCTTCAAAAAATGAGACATATCTCATAAATGGTCTAGTTTCTGAAGAAACTGCATGTGTGGACAGTAAATGAGCCCATTTTAGAAATGGGTTTCTGACGGTTTCACCAAATTGTTAACCATTTGCTCAGAAATCATCCCGCAAAATCATGTCTCTGCTATACAATTATGGGTTTGTAAAAACTTCAGGGCCATTTGGTTACGATATACGAGCAGGAGTAGCGAAGAGGGGAGCGTGTTTGAAACCACATGAAATAGAGGATAAGCTCTGCAATTTCAGAGGAGACCCAATACCTAAAGCTTCGGGAGAAAGTCACCATAGCCAATACTCAGGATTTTGAGTGGATGTTGAACCAGAGGACAGGCGTGATTGAGAACTAGCTCCTCTAATGACCACCTATCCCAAAAATAAAGAACTACCACCTGAAGCAATGAATGCAAGCTTGTGCTAACAGGACAAAGGAGTAATTGTTTGAAGGCATGACTGACATTCTTGTACAATAATGATGAGACTGTGATATGACTACAAGGGATAGCATTCATATTTCGAATTATACCAAAGTTTTTGTTTGATGCGTGATAAAAAATGTGGTAAGTGATAATCAAAAAAATCAAAAGAATAAAATGCCTAAGGCATACCTCCAAGGTGAACAACTCGTATGCTAATGGTAAAGACACCATTCATAAATTGATAAGCTCAATACCCTATTGGGTGCTCTAGGTATTCATCCAATTTCACATAGAGAACTTTAAAATTTGTATGATGTATTCAAACCAAGTTTGCTTCAATTTCATGCTTAAACAGTCATGAAATTGAACACACAAAAAAATGAGTGTTTATAGGAAATAAATGAACTCTTAAACACACAACCAATCAAGTGAATTTTTCAAAACAAAAATCATAAATGAAGTCTTCAAATATACAAAGAGGCAGTTATTAAAAAATTTATTTCATGAAAACTATGTTTTAAATATCGATGAAAATGACATGAATATTTGGTCGTCAACAAATGGCGCTAGACGGAGGACTTGAAATTCATTGATGGAACGTGGAGGTCATAAGACTCCCCCAAAAAATCATTCTCCTGTCACGACACGTCAACAAATGGCGCTAGAAGGAGGGCTGAGTAAATTTAATGATTAACTGTTTTACCCCTCAGCCTGTCACAATTCCATATTTATAAATTCTTCTTCTGTCTCATCTTGAAATGCACTAGAAGGCAAGCCGAACTGACAAATTGGCCTTGCAGGAGTCTTTGTTTTGAATGTATTTAATTACCCCTGGCTCACCAAATCATTGTGTTGTAACATGCTTTCCACTTCTCGTTACCTTATATTCCCAACGAGACAGTCCTCGCTTGTCCAAACTCATCTTTTGGTGTAAATGCATCAAGCATGATATTTCTTATTTAAAGGTTTTATGCAGATTGTTCTCTTTTACTTTTAGGGGTCGGATTAAACATTGGTTTGAATCTTTTCCACCATATCACATTATTGATTGGTTTCAATTTGTAGAGGAATTTTTATATTCTTTTGAAATCTATGATTACAATCAATTATGTGAAGAATTTCAGGCTTTACTAATCAATGACAATTCATCTCCAGATGTATTTTTAACAAGAATCCATCATGTTCTTTGTAAATTTCAACTTGATGACATGTCATTTGTACTAAATCTCCTCTCTGATGTTTGTGCCCTTTTCATCCAACCATTTTCAATCACAAATGATGAATCAGTTACAAATCCTATCACTCAATTGCGAGAAGAATTTAGTTTGCAGGATGAGAGGAATCCATTCGAAAATTTTGAACAAGCAAGGGAGGTAGAATCTATTGAAAAGGTTCTTACTGACAATCAAACTAGTTTTTCCTCTAAAGCATTGTATATTCAGTCCTCAACCATCGTGGAAGAAGATTTGGTGTTGGGTCAAGGTGAATTTCCATATTCTTCTAACTCTTGCTCTAATCAGTACTTAAATTCAGTTATTGAAGAACACTTAGGTGATGAAAATGATCTTAAGCATACTAACATTCCTATGAAACTAACTAGAGATGTAAATCTGCAATTTGAAGAAGAAACATTAACCCTTCATCCACAAATCATACCTTATCCACAGGAAATATTAGATGTTTGTCATGAAAGTTTTGAGTTGTCTATCATACATGAGGAAAATTTAGATGATCATATTATGTTGAAGGATTTATCACCAAAATAGAGTGAAAGTCTTAA
The DNA here is from genome assembly GCA_010110895.2 of Picea sitchensis. Lineage (NCBI taxonomy): Eukaryota > Viridiplantae > Streptophyta > Pinopsida > Pinales > Pinaceae > Picea > Picea sitchensis. The sequence continues at coordinate 43,053 of SNQJ01S0031456.1, forward strand.
GGAAAGTGAAGAAGAATGTCTTGAGAATACCATTGTTAAATATCATAGCTCAAGAGATTATTTTCATGTGATAATTTCTTATTCCTTTTACTCTTTATATCCTAATCTCTTCTTAGATTTTGGTGGACATGATACTTTACCCATGGTATCTTACTCTTTCCATCACAATCAGATCTTTTCGATATGCCAAGATTTGGTAAAATTAATTCTAAACATAACATTTATGAAGTCGGATTTGACACTCTTTCACTTTCATCACTCACATGGAAAAAAGACATGTTGCAAGATGATTTTACACGATTTATTTTTGAAAAAGACAATGCACTCATTCTTATGGAGATCAAATATTCTACATTGTATATTCATTATTTGGTTAGTTCGAATTTTAATGATTATGCTTCGCATTTTGAAATGATCCAGCTCATCAAAGGAAGTGTTCAAACCAATAATATAATTGATGTCATGAATCCTCTTATGATGTGTTCCCCATTGATATATCTATTTCGTCGAAGTCATATTTTGCATCCTAATATTTATGACACGATCTTAGAATGGTTGGAGGATTAATATATAAAGAAGTTTCAAAAGAATGGTAAGGTCGTGCTTGCTTTATTTTTAAATGACATATATCTTTTGTATCTGCAAATACTACATTCTTTTATTCTGATTTTTGACTTTTTGTGCCTTATAGGATTGAAGATGCTCTTGTGGCTACACTGGAAATATGATTTTACTTAGTGTTTTGATCTATTTAGTAGTTAGAGTAGGTTTAGTAGTAGGTTTCCTTTAGTTTTATTTCTCATTGTTTTTCTTTGTAACAATGCAGTTATAAACACAAGTGGGTACACCAAGAGAACCATAATATGAATGTTGTTAGGGAAGTCTACTTTAATCCTTTTCTCCCTACTTTTCCTTGAATATTTATTTTCAAAAATGCAGTATCATCATGAAAATTTTAAATGGAAAGTAAAGAGATAAGTAAATTTGAACTATCAATTCAACCCTGACCCAAGGTGCCACTAGAAGGACTGCACTCATATTAATAATGATTTTTCTATTTTCTTTTAGTCTTTCAAGAAATACTTCACCTAAGAAAAGTCAGACTTACCACCTGTAAATATCCCTAGCTTTTATATTTCTTTTGTTTTCTTTTTGTTGCTTCTTGTGTTTCCTTAATAATTATTTCTGAATCACCATTCATTATTGAAGGGAATTGGATCTTTCACTAGCAGTGATTGAAATAGTTCAAAGCATCTACATGTTAATCTAAACTCAAATCAATTATGATAAGTCTTTGCCAAAATCATTGTTCCCGGTTTTTTGTGGAAATCTCAGGGAAATACGACTATCTTTAAAAACTTCTTACGCCATCCCATTTTTAATGAGATCAAATCAAAGCACTTCCCCATTCCTGAGATGATTTCTTGATTGAAATCTAAATGTCCAAATCGTGACGAAAATTATCAGTTCTCAAAGAATGAAAAACAATATTAATGATCAATCCTATGATTGCCTGGATGTGAAATATTCAATATCACCTCACTCTCGCGTTATAATGAAGTTCTGAAAATTTTGTAAACAATTATAGAGAGTTGGAAGCACTTTAATGTGTGGGAATTGTGTGTAAACTTGTTAAGATACTGAAAAGGTCTGCTGGCAGCGGGTAAATGCACACATGATACCAAGAAAACTTTGTCTGGGTACTGAACAGGCCTGCTGGAAGTGAAGCAATGTCGGGTTCAAGATCCTTCAGGTATGTTTTAAATTGATCAGATATCAAGATATTTTTATCATAGTTGGACGACTTTTGGGGGGGATCGAAGTACTGGAAAGGGTTAAATGACATCCCTGCCGAGGCTATAAATGCATGTTGGCAGCAGTGGCCCTGCTAACGGTATTGGAGTTACTTGTATAAATGTTGTTACCCCTTTGATCGAAACAAAATTTTAGAATACAATCTTTTGGCAGGATTTTCTTCAATGGTATGACTGTGTTATTTTTCCGAGTTAATGTCAGAACACTTGATTTGTTTCTTAATTGTTTTTAGTAACTATCGGCTTTATATTTTCCCTGATATAAAGTTCTGATGATGCAGAGATAATTGCTTCTCCTAGCGAGTCGCCATTGTTGGCAGCCAGATATTCATGTCGTTTTCATCGATATTTAAAACATAGTTTTAATGAAATAAAGTTTTTAATAGCTTCCTCTTTGGATCTTTGAAGACTTCATTTATGATTTTTGTTTTGAAAAATTCACTTGATTGGATGTATGTTTACGAGTTCATTTCTTTCCTATAAACTCTTGTTTTTTTTGTGTTCAATTTCATAATTGTTTAAGCATGAAATTGAAGCAAACTTGGTTTGAATACATCATACAAATTCTAAAGTTCTCTATGTGAAATTAGACGAATACCTAGAGCACCCAATAGGGTATTGAGCTTATCGATTTATGAATGGTGTCTTTACCATTAGCATATGAGTCGTTCACCTTGGAGGTATGCCTTAGGCATTTTATTCTTTTGATTTTTTTTATTATCACTTACCACATTTTCGATCGCGCATCAAACAAAAACTTTGGTATAATTTGAAATATGAACGCTATCCCTTGTAGTCATATCACTATCTCATCGTTATTGTATAGGACTGTCAATCAGGCCTTCAAACCATTACTCCTTCGTCCTGTTAGCACAAGCTTGCATTCATTTCTTCAGGTGGTAGTTCTTAGTTTTTGGGATAGGTGGTCATTAAAGGAGCTAGTTCTCAATCACATATGTCCTTTTGTTCAGCATCCACTCAAAAGCCTTAGTATTGGCTATGGTGACTTTCTCCTGAAGCCTTAGGTATCGGGTCTCTTCCGAAAATGCAGAGCTTATCCTCTATTTCATGTGGTTTCAAACACGCTCCCCTCTTTGCTACTCTTGCTGGTATATCGTAACCAAATGGCCCTGAAGTTTTTACAAACCTATAATTGTATAACAGGGACATGATTTTGCAGGATGATTTCTGAGCAAACGATTAACAATTTGGCGAAACCGTCAAAAACTAATTTCCAAAATTGGCTCATTTACTATCTACCTAGGAAGTTTCTTTAGAAACTAAATCATTTCTGAGATATGTCTCATTTTTTGAAGGACAATATCTCAGAAATTCTGTTTTGGTTGAGGTAACGATTTTTTTTTCATTTTTCTCAAAGATTCAAGCCAACTCTCCGGTGTCTAGGTTTATAGAATAGTCAGATCCTCCCTCTCCTCATATCAGTTAATTAATTTGTGCCATGTTCCTCTATTTCACCTGAAGCGAGGCTAAGGTAAGATTAATTCAAGTCGTTGTGATCTTGGGAGGAGCTTTCAGGCATTCAAAATTGTTTTGTGCAAGAAACATCCTCGCTTGTTGATGATACTAGAACCAATGCACCCCAATTTGATTTCGTATCGAATCTGTCTCCTTTCTTAAAATAAAAACAAGGATTTCCAGGCATTCAACATGATCTCAAAAGAATCATGGCACATGGTAAGTTACCCACTACAAATCAGGCTCGGCCTTTACCAAATCCCGAACCAATGTATTACGAGAATTATTTTGACTGGATCGAAAGGTATTATCAGGATGTTCCTTACCTACAGGCACAGTTGAACCAAGTGATCACTAGGAACACAACTCTTGAGAGGGAAAACGATGAGCTCAGAGATTGTGTTCGGTCGAACTCGCACAAAGCCAACATGCATATTAAGAGATCTGGGAATGTGGTTATTAAAAGTTCAACCAATTTCAATACCATTATAAACTCAGATTTGTCTGATGCCTCTCTTTCGAATTTCTGAATTGGTAAATAGTTCCTTTGTTTTTTTATGATTTGATTCTATTTGGATAATAAGTAAATTCGTTTTGATTTTGTTGTTATTTTAGACTAGCTACATAATCGAAAGATTCTGTAGTTTGTCTTTTGAAATTATTTGTTTTGATTATTGTCTAATTTTGATTTCGTTTTTATTGTTTTAGGTGAACAACAGATTGATGTGTTATGATTAAGGGAATGAGTCATGGGTTGAGCATTTAGTGGACTAGTAATTTTCTGTTTTGAAAAACAATGTTTATTAATGTAAATGTTTTTGATTAAAAGACTCCAACAGAATTATCTTTTTGTTATTTTATTTTAGTAAAAACTTATTTTAAAAAGACCTGCCTCTATCTTGCATGATAGGAGGAACAGATCAGAAACTTGTTTAAATAGCAATGTTTGCCTAGTGATATAGGCAATTCTTCCTGGACCATATGATGGACATATATTTTTGAAACTATATGGGAAAGAAGTTTACTCTTTGGCTTTTGTCCTGTGTAGACTGTGCAGTATTCTTTTTTTACATTGTCTTCTCATATAATTTCTATGTGTGAAATGTTATATGTATCGAGCTAGCTTTAGTCTATTCTGCACATAATATTTTATATAATGTTTTTTTTATGTTGTTCATTATCTTTTTGGTTCAATGTATATCTGTGACCGATCATCTATTTAAGTATTTTTAGTTTACGTCTGATGCTAGATAGTTGGTAACACCATTACCAAGAATTGGAATTTCCTTCATTCTCAGTTATTGGATATTTCAAGGTCACATGATATATAATTATTTGTCTTTATGTCGTCATAAACTCGCTCCAGAATATGAAACACTTCCTTGAATTTCTTCAGGAATTATTATGCTTGCTTATGTCATAGGTTTTCACTTGACACGGGATAAAGGGAGCTCACACAAATGCAGAGAGATGAATTTAGTTTATTACTGTTGATCATCTAGAGGTTAGTTAGTGTATTATTTATTTAATTTGTTAAGTTATGAATGAATAGTGATGACATCATTTCAACGTTAATTATCTTTGTCTATTTTCGTTATATCATTTACAATCCTATTCATTCAGTGTTTATTAGTTTTAGTAATTAGAGTACTAGAAGAATTTTGGTTTATTTTTCTTGTTTAAATCTATTATCTTAAAACAATTATTTTCACAAGGCTTTGCTTAAACCTTGTAAATTGTATATAGCCTTTGTACATGAACACTGTTAGTTAATAATTTGTAATTAAAGTGTTGATTGTTAGAGTTGTATCTTTAGTTAGTCCGCATATTTTAGTTGTTTTAGGATCTTAGTTGGCTAACGGAGCCATAAAACCCGTCAGGGGAGATTATCCCAAACGGATTGGGTTAAATAGACAACCTCGGACCGTATCTTCCCTTCCCATTGACGGTGTGTCATAAATGCCCATCAACAAGGAAACATAACACAAGTGTGATTTTGTAAATTTCAGCAAGTACAAGTTCTAGGGGTGAAGTGCGCACCTCTCTTGGGTGCTAGCCTTCTAGGTTTTGTGAGCAACCTTTTGAGTGCTAGGTTTATGGTGTGGGAGGTATTTCTCTTGAAGAATATTGCAAAGGATTAGTTGGGATTTCTTCCCTTGTTGAGAAGGGTTTCACAGGATACTTCTTGTGTACTTGTGCATGGTATTTCTTCTTGTGATCTTGGTTGTTGCAACAAATTTTTAATGGTGAAACTGCAATTGTCTATGGTTCAAGTAAAATTCTAAAATTGGAATGAACTTCATGATTGAGCCTAGCTTAATGAAAAATCAACAATAACCAATTTGTAGGTAAATTTTCCAATGCACTGAAGAATTTGTTAGGGTCCATAGAACTTTGACGTGCACTTTTGGTGGCCTTTGTCTTTGAGAGAGGTCTACTTATAGGGTTGAAGATGAAGAAACACATAATCCCCTTCTGCAAAAGAACACTTAGAGATATATTGGTTAGAATGTGTGTTCATTATATTTTGAGCCACAACTATATTATCCTTAAGTGTGCAAAGAATGGTCTCCCATGTGATAAGTGTGTTATCCACCTCCTAAACCTTGGATGTGCCAAGTAAATATGAAGTCACTCAGGGAGGATTTTTTCCATAGAAAGCTTCATATGGTGACATTTTAGTAGCACCATTATAAGTGGTATTGTACCATGATTCTACAAGGCTTAGCCATTATGCCAATTACTATTACCTATTTGAGGCAAAGCATCTCAAATAGGTTTCTAAGCACTTGTTGACGACTTAAATTTGACCATCAATTTGGGAACGATAAGTTATGCTCACTTTTAGTTGTGTACCTTGTTGTTTAAATAACTCTTTCTACAATTTCTATTAAATGTGGGATGATGATTCGACACAATGGAAGTGGGCACGCCATGCAACTTAAAAATATGATCCATGAAAACTAGGGAAACTATGGAGGGAATAAATGGGTGTAGTAAGGCACAATAGTGATCATATTTTAGAAGGTGGTCAACTACCACCATGATGACCAATTTTTTTCCTACTTTCAAGAGACCCAAAATAAAATCCATGGAAATTTCATTCCAAATAGTGGTTGGTATCGGTAGTAGTTGCAATGCCCTAGGATTCTTCACTCTCTCGCCCTTGTTCCTTTGACAAGCGTCACATTCTACTACAAAAGTATGGATGTCCTTTTTCATGCCTTCCTGAAAGAAAGAGCACTTATCTCTTTCATAGGTTTTTTGAAATCCAGAGTGACCTTCTATAGGAAATGAATGAAACTACTCTAACACCCTTTGTTTTAAAGTCAAATTCAACACAAAAAAATGTTCCCTTTATACCACAAGGTATCCTACTAGCAAGTATATCCCTTGGGGGAATTGAGTTCCTCCTGAATTCTTTGGCTAAGTTGAACCACAATGTCATATGATAACCATTCTTGTCACGTTTCTATGACTTAATAAAGTACGAGTAAGGATTAATCTAAAGAGAGATCACTTCCTCCTCATATTTCCTAGATAAAGCATTAGCTACCACATTCTCTTTGTCTTTATTATATATGATCTCATAGTCACACCCAAGCATATTAATAACCTACTTGTGTTCCTTAGGGGATGACAACCTCCATTATAGAAAATAATTCAAACTGTGATTATTTGTCTTGATCTAGATGTGTTTCTCAATGAGATATTGGTGTTTTGAGCCCTCAAAAACCTCCCAAGTTTTGGTTAAAACTTTGGGACCCGCTATTTTGTCAGTGGTCAAAATATGATTCTTTATTTTGGGTTACACATTGACCTTGGTTCTTTATTGCCTTGTTGCATTTATTTTTTCTTTTAACTAATCAAGTTGGATGGGTTTTCATGTTTCACTTGTTTGGTTTTTATTTAGTTATTTTATTGAGATTTATACCTTAGATAGTTTTGGTTTATTTCCATGTTGGTTCAAAATCCTTTATTCCATGATATCTAGATCGGGCCCAATACTCAAATCATTCCTCTTCTTCAGCTATGCCACTTGATTATCCCCCCAATTTAGAAATCGGGTCCAATTTCCAAATCAAACCCTCCTTTCACCAACTATGATATGGGCGGGTCCTAATTTTGGGATCAACTCTAATTTCCAAATTAGTCTCCCTACTCACTAACTTGGTTTGGATGGGTTCCAATTCCATAATTGGCCCCGATATCCTAATTGATCCCTCCTTATTCTCCGAATTGTTCAAATCACTTTCTATGGGTTCAAACTCTTCCTTCTCTTTGAATTTGACCAAGCCAAAACCTTTTCAAGAGCCCAATTTATCAATTACCGCCAACGTCCAAATCAAGCCTACTTTTCACTTAGTTGTTGTTGCCTTGTACCAATTGGAAATCAGCCTTGATTTCCAAATCATGCCCTCTTGTCTATATCCATGCCATACGGATTGTACAAACTTTCAATCTTATTGGATATGATTTTCTTTGTTATCTTATTTTCAAACCTTGTTTGATGATTCCTTCAAAAGCCACATCTCTTTTATTGGGATGAAACTTCAAAATTAGATCCCTTAGTCACCAAAGTGTTTTTGATTTGTTCCAATTTAGTTATTAGCACTGACATCCAAGTTGGGCCTTTCCTTTTCAAATGTAGTGTCATAGGATCCTGATTTCTTAATCAACTTGCTTTCCCACAACTCCGTGTTTGCACATGTGGAAACATCATCTATGCTCTTCGCACATGTGAAACCATTTTCACATGTGTGGAATAAATTCCATACTTTTTGCACATGTAAAACATTTTCTTAATTTCATTATGATCAAGCCTTTCCTTTGTGAATATTTGATCCGTAGGATCTTTTAATGACTATGGTTGAGTTTTAATTTTCCATGCGTTAATTAACCATTTGAGAAACTTAGTGAAAGAATGAGAAAATAAGAGGAATTATTACAGCCATATCACATATGCAGATCTGAAATGAAATAAAAGACAACAAACCATAACACGAGAATTGATAACGGAGTTCAGTACAACATTGCCTACGTCTCCGGGCCTTTGTCTCTGTGGGGGAGGCTTCTTTATTTCTATTCAAAAGCTCAAAAGTACATCGTTGTAGTGCCAATTGTCTACAAGACTGATCTGGTCATGTTCTTCCAAATCTCTAGAACCCTGCAAAGAAAACAACACGCAAAACGGACGTCCGGAGCTCCCAGAAATGGCCCGCAAGCGTCTGCTCCTCAATAGCTTCCCTGCATAAAAATGGCTTTTGCTTGGCTTCCCTTCAGCATAAATCTGCTCTAACTTCCTTCCATGGCCTCAAACAAGCCTGGTTTATATAGATATGAAGTTGGTTATCCATCCCCAACTTCCTCCCAAAATTTGGGCTCCAAAAATGCCCAATATCTCCCAAAAATGGAGAAAATCAATTAAAATCAAGCAATATATCATTGAAAATCCTAAAACTATATAAAAAAACCCACTTAGCATATAAATTCTTGGGCGCAGCCCCCAATATGCGCGCCCCTGGTCACTTGGGCATTTCCATGTGGCCACACGCCCATGCGCTGGCCCTCTCCCTGCTGGCTCCTGGTTCAGTGGCATAGAATCTCGGGCTAATAGTTATAACCCCCGTGCCCTTTTGGTGGCTGTAGCCCCGATCCTGTGGGATCCGCCCGGGATCTGGGAGCTAGACCCTATCCATACACCCGCTCGTTCACGCTCCCAGTTCTATCGTTATGGTCGTATGTTTGTGTCGAGGCCTGGGGCTAAGCCCAAGCCCTTTCCCCCGCCAACGTAACTTTAATTCAAATTCAAATATAAAATGCGTCGTATGACTGTTAAGTCACACCCGTCGACCGGGCGGTTAGCCCGGTCCTACTAGTTCTTTGCTTGGAGGAGAGGTCGGGGGTTCGACCTCGGTGAACCCATACATATTTTACATAAAAACATAAACCAACCACAGGGTGCCACATGGCAACCCATGACTGGGCCACATGGCACCTCAACAACCAACAGAATAATGCCAAGTGTCGATCATTGAATGGTCCATGTCACCTGCCACCTGTCAACCCTGCCAACTGTTAGCCTGTGCGTCTGCCACGTGTCTGCCACCGTACCTTCCCAGTCAGCTGCTGACATCATCCTGTGCCATGTGTCACCCTTACAATGGTGACACATGTCACCCATAGATTGGTCCAACTGTCTGCTGTACATGTGCTCCGTCACCTACCACATGTCGCCTCCAAGAGTTGCCTGTCAGTTGTATGGCCGTACAGCCTGTACATTTAGCATGCCACGTGGGACTGTACGGACTGTATAGTCATCCCCTTTTTCGCCTGTTTGGGTTTTTAGAAAGAACGCGATATATTTCGCATACGGAACCCGTTTGATGAAGTAAATATATGGCCGGAATCAGGAAGACGAGATGGATGCAATGGCGTTGGTTTCATCGGATTCCGAGCACTTTTATTTTTGAGCATTTTTAAGCCCTGTCAGGCTTCTGGATCAATATTAGTGACACAAGGTCCCAATTTCTTAGTCGAGCTCAACCTTGAAATCAGCCTCCTACATGAGAACTTGTACCTCGATTCATAATCATGCCATACATTTAAATTGGTTTCCTCCATGAAAATTCATGCCCTGATTTCTCCATTGGGTTTGACTTCAAAATTAAGCCTACTTTCTCCTAAGGCTAATGATGAGGGGGCCCGATTTTCAAATAGGATTGAATTCACAAAACATTCCCCCCTTTTATTTTTGGCTCTTCACTTGTGTTACATCGCTTTTAAATTTTGAATGGAGTTATTTTCATATACATGTCACCTATGCATTAACACTCCTTTAAGACACATCTCATCATGGATTGATTTTATGGCGTCATGACTCAAATTACCACCCTTTCTAACCTACGAAAAAATGAGAATTTGCTTTGGTATTTTCATCTAAGAGTTTGAAATTGAATGCAAAGAGTATTTGTTTGGATAGTCTATGCATTGAAGAAATTATTGAATTCCTCTTGTAACGCTTGAAATTTCCAACTAAACTCAACAAATTTATAGCCCAAGAAGGTTTCCTTTCTATCATCTTCAATAACCAAGTATTTGATTTTGAAACATTGTTGTTCGATTAGCAATTTTATGTTTTAAATGAGATAGGCGGTGTTGATGAAAAAGAATGGCTTTATCTTAATACCAACATTTTCATATTTTGCTTGGCTAAAGCAAAATAATCTAGATTATTACCCTGAATTTATAGCCTCTTTTACAAAAATTTCAATTAACTCTCAAGAATTAAGTCCTTGGAAATAATGTTGTCTTTTATGATTTAATATGTCAAAATAAAAGAAAATCTTCAAAACATAAAATAATTTGAATATTTTTTGAATAGCTTATAAATAAAATATCTGATAAGACAACACAAAAATACTCAAATGAGACTCAAAACCATCAAAAGATTTTATTTATCCAAATCTGAAATACAACCAACAAGGTTCTTCATGCCCCAAGGGTAAGGACCAGAATGAAACTAAGCAATCAAAGATGGTATTTTGCATCATACAATGACCATTGGTATCATCAAGTGAAACCAAGACTGAAACAAGCTAAAATGACATGCACAAATGTTATTTCCTTGACTCTGCATAAAACCCTCCATTAGTACTGAAAATTAATACTAAAATCTAACAAGAATCTGAAGACTATCAGAGATAGGCGATAAACCTTTTGAAGTCTATCAGCGAATAAATACTTCTTGGCTCTTCTTTTTGCCACCTTTAAAAGGATCATGCTATCAACAAGAAGTCCTTAGAAATTATGTGTTTCAGAGATGAATGAATTAGAAAAGAAATCTCACTTAAGAAGCAAGAGCAGACATTATCAGAGTTGTTCTCTCTATCACTCCTCCTTGCTTGTCCCTTGAACTCTTCCTTTATTCTTCTCAAAGTAGTTTGAGAAGTTCAAATTCTTTTAGTTATGTGATTAAATAACTTTAGTTAATAGGGACAACTTTATAAAATAATAATAATAATAATAAGGATAAATAAATACTAACTAATAGGTGGGGACCCCTTAATTATTCATTTTTAACTTTTCAATTAATTTTCCCCTTGTCCCTCCTAAAAAATAAAGACAATTTAATGCTTCTAAACATCCATTATCAACATAACTATATCCCAATCTACTCATAAAAACATTGTAGAGAACATTGTACCTCCCAAATAGTAATATATTTATCAAAAATAAATATATTATATTGATATCATAAATAAGTTCAAAAATAATATCATATCAGTTGTTCAAGATAATCATAAGCATGTCCAAAAATGAGAATCATGAAACTGTCCAAAATATACCAATGTCTAGAAGTGATCACATCTATATCAACAATGAAATCATAAAACATCATCATAAAATAAACTAGAAATCATATTTTTTATGAGAGGTAGTTTGCATCTTTTCACTTCTCTGTGGTTTTGTTGCCTTCATGACTTATATTCCTTCATATGTAGGTTCCTTAATCCTTATTGTTGAAGCCTTGGGTTGCATATCCTCATAATATTTATGCTTACTTCCAAAATTATTGGATTGGGCATGGGAAGTAACAGAGTGTGAAGAGGTCACTGATTGATCAGAATTGGTAGATTGGGTAGGTTGTTTTCCTTTTCTAGGCTCAAGTTCTTTAGCTATAAATTCCAGCTTCTTTGCTACATGTTGAGTGGAATGGGCATGAGAATCCTCTGAAGTGATATGCAATGCAAACCTTTTAGGTGGAGGAGGTGGAGGTAATTGCAATGAAGCTACTAGCCATCCATGAACTTGGTTCTGAGGTGGGTTAATGATTTCCTGCCAACCATCATTGGCAGGAACTTCAAGCTATAGAGAGACATGAGGTCGAATAGGGATACCACAAAAGCTATTATGAGGTTGGTGGAATGATATTTCAAGTGGAAGATTGGGTTGGAAATCTCCTCTCCTTTCTAGGTTAAGGAAACCAGTCTATAATAGATTTTTGAATTCTGTTGAATCAACGTCAAAGTGGATGGAAAAACATAATCTTTTATTACACCAAAACTTATTTGGTATTTTTCCTCTGCCACCATTGCTTTTGCTAAAGAAACTAATCTATAATTGTAAAGCAGAGTTTGAGTATGTACACAATCGCTAATGGTCATCAAACACTATTTACAAAACATAATTTAGTATAGCTTTATGCAACAACGAACAAATATGCAAGCAGCCATGGTCATATAGAAAAAATCATCTATAACATCAACTCTATCCTTCAATCCTTTCTTTCACTTTATACAACCATCATTATTTAAGAACATGGGAGTGAAAATGTATTTTGGGAAGATGGGGGAATTTGTAATGAGCGAAAAATGTAATAGTGAAAGGGAAATATAATGATACATGTTCATAAATGATTCACATAAAACACCTTTGAAAATCTAGTTATCCTTCAACAATATTTCTATCTGTGCCTCACCAAATACCATCGTTGTTGATTCTAACAATGAAATATGCATCAAGGGGACGAATTATGAATGAAAATGAAAGTGGAATTGGGAGCTAGGAATAACTACGAAAAATGGAAATATCGAGGGATATGGCCTCGATAAAAAAATGAACTTTCAACCATGTCACAACATCATCCTGCTTACAATTTCATCATATTTCAACCATCAATCTCACAGGGAAAACTTTCAACTTTATATATAACACAGGGGGGGAATAAATGATTTCTTAAAGTGATAAATGAATTTGGGAATATGGGAATAACTACGAAAAGTGGAAATATGAGGGGAATATATACATATA